>MU106350.1:0-122315 GCA_012274485.2 Sinapis alba | reverse complement strand
TCAAGTTCTAGTGTTTGTAAGTATAAAGACTAACTCTCTTTATATTAACTTGAGAAAAAATAACTCAAAACTCAAGAACACAATTCAATCACTAGAACTCTTAGATTATGCAAACACACTTGCATATCTATATATAGTGATTTCTTATTCCTAAAACTCTAATGTTTAGATAACTCCTAAACATAATAATCTTTATTTATTTCCTATTCCATTACTCGGTAGGAAATCGATAACTTGCTCACCAAGTTATTCCAAGCTTAGATCAACACAAACTACCAAGTGTATAATGAAAACCATGAAAATTAATATTGTAAAAACTACAAACTATTATGTATGGGAATTTAAGTAGATGTGTTGATCATGTTTTCGGATTTCGGATTCTCAATATGATATTTTTTTGAAACTTTTTGATAGATTTCCAAATATGATATTCATAAGTTACATTACGATATTTTGATTTTCGGATCGAGTTTAATTTGATTTTTTGGGTTTTGGTTTGAATCAAATTTTACTCAATATCCATAATCAATCCAAAAATCTAGAAAGATATTAAAAATTAATCAAAAATATTCAAAGGATAAACTCCAGTCAAATTATTTAAGTCACCTAGCAGTATATATTGTGGTTTTTTTTTTCGTTTTATGTCGGTTTACCTGTGTAATTTTCTTTCCTTATTTTTTCTTTCCATTTTTCAGCTGTAGTCTGTGACATTTGTTTTTCTTAATATGAAGAATCTTAAAAAAATAATAATAGTATAAATAGATACATTTATATATAGTTCCGTTTTTGAAAATGGTGAGTAAACGTTACACTAGTGTGTTGACTATGTACAATTTTTTTTTTTTTTTTAACACATTTTTTTTTTTGAACACAGACTATGTACAATTAATTACACACTAATGTGCCAAGTAACGATGTTTTGTTTTGGATGCGAGTGAAGGTGCTCAGAGATCGTCAATGGAGCGAGCAGGCCGCATCCATCCTTGTACCCGGAGACATAATCACCGTCAAGCTCGGCGACATCATTCCCGCCGACGCACGTTTACTCGATGGCGATCCTCTCAAGATCGACCAATCATCTCTCACCGGCGAATCAATCCCCGTCACCAAAACCCCCGGCGATGAAATCTTCTCCGGCTCAACCTGCAAACAAGGCGAGATCGAAGCCATCGTCATCGCCACGGGAGTCCACACGTTCTTCGGCAAAGCCGGTCATCTCGTCGACACCACGAACCAAACCGGACATTTCCAGAGAGTCATCACATCGATCGGTAACTTCTGCATCTGCTCGATCGCACTAGGAATCATCGTCGAGCTCCTCGTGATGTATCCGATCCAACGCCGTAGGTATCGCGACGGAATCGATAACCTTCTCGTTTTGTTGATCGGAGGGGTTCCTATCGCTATGCCTTCTGTGTTATCCGTTACGATGGCGGTTGGATCTCACAGATTGTCTTTGCAAGGAGCTGTGACGAAGAGGATGACTGCGATCGAGGAGATGGCGGGTATGGATGTTCTCTGTAGCGATAAGACTGGAACTCTCACGTTGAACAAGCTTACGGTTGATAGGAACTTAGTGGAGTTTTTCGCGAAAGGAGTTGATAGAGAACATGTTATCCTCTTGGCTGCGAGAGCCTCGAGGATTGAGAATCAAGATGCGATTGATGCAGCTATTGTTGGAATGCTTGCTGATCCTAAGGAGGCTCGAGCTGGTGTGAGGGAAGTTCACTTCCTTCCTTTTAACCATGTAGATAAGAGAACTGCTTTGACGTATGTGGAGTCTGATGGAAGTTGGTACCGAGCTAGCAAAGGAGCTCCTGAGCAGGTATATCGATGAACCGTACCGGGGTTTGATATGTTGTTGATCAAGTTACGGGAATGGTTGTGGTGCTGATAGATCTTTCTTTAACAGATACTGAACCTATGCAGTTGCAATGAAGATGTTAAGAGGAAAGCTCATGGAGTGATTGATAAGTTTGCTGAGCGTGGGCTTCGATCTTTGGCTGTTGCAAGACAGGTTTTTGTTATTATAAAGTCTCTTTATGGTATTATGTGGAGAAGTTCTTGTCTCATTGTGTTTTTATTGTGCAGGAAGTTCCTGAGAAGAAGAAAGATGCTTCTGGTGGCCCATGGCAGCTTGTGGGTCTTTTACCTTTGTTTGATCCTCCGAGGCATGACAGTGCCGAGACAATCAGAAGGGCTTTAAACCTTGGCGTTAATGTTAAGATGATAACCGGTAATAACCACACACTTCGTTTTTGTTTTTGATCATTCTCTCTCTGCACTTCATTTTGATTGTCCTTGTCACTTAAACAGGGGACCAGCTTGCAATTGGAAAAGAAACTGGTCGCAGGCTTGGGATGGGTACAAATATGTATCCTTCTTCTGCGCTACTCGGACAAGAGAAAGATTCTTCCTTGGGTGCACTTCCTGTTGATGAACTGATCGAGAAGGCTGATGGATTTGCAGAAGTCTTTCCAGGTACATACACTTTAACCAGAAGGCTGCTATATCTTTTAACCACACATTAGATCTAATACATGTCCAGATTCTAACTAATGGATTCTACGGTGAAAATTGCAGAGCATAAGTACGAGATTGTTCGTAGGCTGCAAGAAAGGAACCATATATGTGGTATGACTGGAGATGGTGTGAATGATACCCCAGCTCTCAAAAAGGCGGATATTGGTATAGCTGTTGCTGGTGCTACTGATGCTGCGAGAGGCGCTTCTGACATTGTTCTCACAGAACCTGGATTGAGCGTTATCATCAGCGCAGTGCTCACCAGTAGAGCCATATTCCAAAGAATGAAAAACTATACTGTGAGTTGAAACTTTCGTAAAGTTTTACACAGAGACACTAATTCAAATCTTGACATCGTCTTTCTGTGTAGATTTATGCGGTTTCAAACACGATACGTATTGTGGTAAGTATACTTAGTAGTAGATAGCACAAGATTTCATTTGGTTTTGATGGTTGCAATCCTAATCTAAAGCTGTTGCAACATGGTGCAGTTTGGCTTCATGTTCATTGCTCTCCTATGGGAGTTTGATTTCGCGCCTTTCATGGTCCTGATCATAGCAATATTAAACGATGGTGAGGTTACATGATAGAGTATTTACTGCATTTAATAGTGATTTTTTTTTGATAAAAGCTAACAAAAGCATTGCGACTTACAGGAGCAATCATGACAATATCAAAGGACAACGTGAAACCATCTCCACAGCCAGATAGCTGGAAACTCATAGAAATCATCTCGACCGGAGCCGTGTTTGGAGGCTACCAGGCCTTGATGACTGTCATTTTCTTCTGGGTGATGAAAGACACTGATATTTTCTCGGTACATACTCTTATTCTCAGTTTCTATTCTAGGCCAGTTTAAAAAGCTAATAACTCTTTTGAGGGTTTACGTAGAACATGTTTGGTGTGAGACCATTGAGTCAACGTCCTGAACAAATGATGGCTGCTCTGTATCTACAAGTTAGCATCACAAGTCAGGCTCTCATCTTCGTCACCAGATCCCGTAGCTGGTCCTACGTCGAACCCCCTGGTCTTCTCTTACTTGGTGCATTTGTCATAGCTCAATTGGTATGTATATTTATATAACAAATGCTTCCCCTTAAATTCTTTTCATGAAAACATATAACAACAACGTATAATAGCGGTGTATTCTGTATACACTCTCAGGTGGCGACACTGATAGCTGTTTTTGCGAACTGGAGTTTTGCGCGGATAGAAGGAGCCGGTTGGGGATGGGTTGGAGTGATCTGGCTATACAGTCTCGTAACGTACATCCCTCTCGACTTGCTCAAGTTTTTGATCCGCTACGTTTTGAGTGGAAAAGCGTGGTTAAACCTTCTTGAAAACAAGGTATCGATACCAAATCCACAAAACCATCACATGAATCCAAGAATGACTTGTGAAAATGTTGCTCCTGCCGCTTTTTTTTTTTTTTTTTTTTTTTGTCACAAAGCTCCTGCCGCTTATATGAGGGTTTCTATGTGTTAAAACATATATAGACTGCCTTCACGACGAAGAAAGACTATGGTAAAGAGGAAAGAGAGGCCCAATGGGCTGCAGCTCAAAGAACCCTCCATGGACTTCAACCACGAGAGACAAACATCATCTTCAATGAAAAGAATTGTTACAGTGAACTCTCTGAGATTGCTGAACAGGCTAAACGCCGAGCTGAGGTTGCCAGGTAAAAACTAAATCATTCCATTTTCTCTATTTTCCATCGCACCATCACTTCAAAACTCTCACCTGGTTTTCCGCCTGTCTCAACCCGATATTTTTGGTTCTTTCGGGTTGGTGGTTCTGCTAAATGATGAGATGTGAGGTTTGATGATATCTGCAGGCTGAGAGAGCTAAACACATTAACAGGACAAGTAGAGTCAGTGGTTAAGCTAAGAGGATTTGACATTGACGCGATTCAGCAACATTACACAGTCTAATTAGATTGTGAAACCAAACTAATCTACTTTGGTTACTGTTTAAGGCTATATAATTAGTTTGAAACCAAAAGCAAAGTTGTGTAGACCTTATACCGGTGCATTTTTTTAAGGATCTTTGGTTTTTATACTAATTTTATACAGATTTATTAAGTTCATGTATTAATATAATATTGAGAATTTAAATTATTTTATTTTCATAATGTCTCTTTGTCAGTGTGTTAAAAGGTAAAAAAAAAATTACAACAAAAAACATAAAAGAATGGTTAGATTTTAGCTGTATCTAATTCTTGATATTTTATTCTTTTATTGTTTTAGTTTTTTCATTCAAACAAATATATCAAATTTTGTTGAATAAATATTATATTCATTCTGAAAATATAAATATTTTAATTATTTAAAATATATAGTTTTGTTTTTAAATATTTAAAATCAGTGTTAATTATTCCAATGAAATGAATATATATTTGTTCATAGTTGAAAGATGAAGAATTAGATGTGTATCTGAGATTTATGTAACAAGGTGCTACATATAGAGATTCACAAAATATCTATAAATTTTGATTTGATGTATTATTCGTTTTGATTCAAACTAAAAAAATTAAGATATTTATACATCTGACCATGTTTAATTAGTGAGATTAAATATGAAAAACTTTTATATATCCTGTATTTTTAACCTGGAAAACTTTTAAATTTATTTTGAAATCAAATTTATAAACTAATTAGTGAAATTAAATAACATTAGATTCTAAGAACTTATTTTATTTTACCGATATCAACTACAGACAATTAAATAATAAATTAAAATTTATCTACAATAAAAACAAAATATCAATAAAAATTTATATTTTAATTTTATATTTACTAACCAATATCATAATTTATATATTTATAACCAAAATATTATTTTATAATTTTTCAACCACTTATAATCAATGTACTTAAATTAGTTATATTGCCTTATATTCACAAATTATTGACTGAATAAGATAAGATTTTGATAAGATTTTAAAATTTAAATCTAATAACACATAGTTTTAATTGATTGTTAAATCCATTAAAATCTAATGACTATTAGCCCTTTCTTAAATCTTCATACATCCCAAATCTATCCAATTATTAACAATAGTAATATATTAACTCTTTTTGTATTTTTGTGTTAATATGGTTTAACAAGATCCCAGACTCATAAATTTTTATTGAGATTTTGACTACTAATTGATAATAATAGCAGTAATAAAGTGATTAAAAGAAAAGAAAAAAAAAGGAAAACTGAGGAAACCAATAAGCAAGATCGAAGCTTTAAGACACGAGCAAAAGCTCAAGCATTCAACTCCAACCAGCAATACGAGCAAGCCACGAAGAGCAAATTCAAGATTCTGGTTATCATATATAGAAGTTCAATACATACGGAGTTCGGAACAAAAAGGTTAGTTCTTCAGTTCATGTGGTTATTGTCTGAAATTCTGGTCAATATTTGCTTTGAATCAAATAGTAAACACTTTGTTTTTTTTTCATGCTTATAAGCTTTCCTCTACCTCTTCATTGCCTCTTCTTCTCCTTCTCCCTTTCCAATTTCATCGTTCTTTTTTTCTGTTGTTGTAACAATGTTGGGCCTTTCTTTCTTTTACCAAAGCTTTGGATTTTCAAACTTGATCTCGATTTACTCTTTAATTATTATTTAATTTCGAGCTTTGACCTTGTAGATTGGGCGTTGACAATGTTGGGTCTTTCTTTGCTGGTGCAGCAGTTTTCGTGAAGAGGATCCTTGGTGACACCCAAAAGCTAGGTTTCTTAAATTTGATTGAAAATTTGAGGGCTTTTGTGTTAAGCTCTTCTGAAAGAGATGAGATTTGGCTTCAATTCAAATCAGTTTACATTTGGAAGGAGATAGATTGTTTTTTGTCTGAAAGGGTTCTCTTTTGATTTTGGGATACAAAAGTGAGAGTAATCATGCAACAGAGGACTAATCTTGGTGAACTGAAAGGTCATATAGTGAAGAAGATTGGTGTTGAAAGATCCAAAAGGTATTTTTATTACCTAAGTAGGTTTCTCAGCCAGAAGCTGACCAAGAGCGAGTTTGATAAGACATGTTTCAGGCTGTTAGGGAGGGAGAATCTGTCTCTACACAACCAGTTGATACGTTCCATCTTGGGAAACGCAACTGTCTCCAAGTCCCCACCGCCAGTTCAGCTGACGACCAAACCTGTGGCTAATGGAAGTGAATCTTTAGCTCCTAACCAGAATGACCCTGTTTGCTCCAACGGAGTTATGCGCAAGAGGAAGATGAGAGATAGTCCAGTAGGATCAAATGGACATGTGTTGCAACAGCCAGTTTGTAGAGAAGACAATGGATGTAGTAGTGTCGGTATGGAGAAGGGGGACTTGAGACGATTTAATCATCAAAGATCAGGCAGATATGATGAAAGAGACGGTGAGTTTCTTCGCCCCGTTGCAAAACCGAGAATACCATGTAAAGATCAGGTTGCTGTGAGAGATGATGAAAATCAAGAGGAGCAGGTGAGGGTAAATGTGTCAGCTAGTCCTCTGGTTGCACCTCTAGGGATTCCGTTTTGTTCAGCTAGTGTGGGTGGTGGGTCCCGTAGAATGGTTCCTGTCTCAACCAGCACTGATGTAATGAGTTGCTACAACAGTGGTGGGTTACCAGAGACAGCAGAGATGGTGAGGAAAAGGATGGAGAATATAGCAGTAGCACAGGGTCTTGAAGGGGTTTCCATGGAGTGTGCCAATACGCTGAATGCTATGTTGGACGTGTATCTGAAGAAGCTGATCAAATCGTGCATTCATTTGGTCAGAGAACAAAGTTTAGTGAAGCAGCAAAGTCAGAACAAGGTTAACGGAACAAAAGATGAGCATTCTGTGTCTCTGCTTGATTTTAGAACCGCCATGGAGTTGAATCCACGCCAGCTTGGCGAAGACTGGCCAACACTTCTAGAGAGAATCTCCATACGGTCTTTCGAGGAACACGACTTGGAGGTGTGAAAAGAAATCTTAGGGCATACGTGTTGATGTTAGATATTTGTCTGAGTTGACCCTGCAAGTGATGAAGTTCTGAGCTGAGAAGCACATTGCAGCAGCAGCAGAGCTCAGAACAGGTTAGTAAGATTATTTTCAAAAATGCAACTAATCCTCAAAGAATCGTATAAAGAAAGATACGTGGTTGGTTGTAAGATTAGCAGTAGTTGGCAACCTCAAAAGAGTTTTGGAGCTTTGTGTGTATTTATACTAAGTTTTGGCAAGAGATACTGAGAGTCGGTGCAAAGGTACAAAGTCAATATCATGTAATAGCTGCAGTCTTTTAGCATTTGTTTAGAATTCATATTTTAAATAACAAATTTTGACATCCCTTTTTGTTCTCTTATCTCAATGGAAATTTCGTTTATCCCTTTTTGCGCGTGCCTTGCAAGTTTTTATATGTCGAAATAAGCTTTATTTCAGAAATTCAAGGACATGTCCTGAAATTTTAGGGGCTATAGACAATTTAGTAAAGATTTCAATTTATAAAGTATGTAAATTTCGAGGTTTATGCTATGTAATTTTCTGTAAAAGAATTAGGGACTAGAAATCAATGTTTCATTTGACTTTGCTCAGGCTAGCCCTGGAAAATTTGTAACTACAACTGAGAGTATCTCTGATGTTGTAGCTAAGGGATTCATGAATCCTTCAGCTTCTCGCCAGATTAAAGCAGAGTAAAATTTGTGGACTCTTGTTGAGATCTTTTGCCTTTTCTGTGCTCACTTGGGTTAGAACAGGATCGGTTTTATTCTTAATAGTTGAAAGATTAAGTATGGGATACAAACTTGTCTTGTATTACAAACTTGTCTTGTGCCACGAGGTTAAATGGCTATGATGTTAGTTAGAATGTTGGTTTGTTCTATAAGGGAATGTTGAAGGATATCAATGCAGAAGAATTTAGCAAATGAGCTTCACAGTAGTCATCTTCTGGCAAGGCTCACTCGTTGGAAGGAAACTTGCTTCAATGACTGTTTCTGGTGAGTTCTTCTTGACCATTATCTCTGGTACTTTGGGCCACCATTGAGAAAAGCTCCTCAACTTGCTTAAATTACGATTATATAACCTGAAAGATGTACAGGACTTCTGTTATATCGTGGAAAAATTAACAAATTATTGCTGCTGAATAAGTTATTGCAAAAGTCTTGTTTCTTTCAGATGATTAGAGAATATATTTTGAGATTTGAATATGAGACTACTCTAATGTGTGCTTCTTAGACATGGTGTACTTGCATGCCTTTCGCTGCACCTTACTTTCAATAATTTTCACAGATATTTATTAAAATACTTCAAATGAACTGCTCTGTAAATACTTTGCTTTGAGTTAAGATGGTATATTTCTTGTGTTCTTGACTAGCATTCCGTTAAGTTTCCCAAACTGTAACCAAAGTTTCAGTTACTTTAGCCACGTTAAAGGAGCTTTTCAAATTAGTCAAGACTTGCCTAACTTACCCTTTGTCTCTACCTTGCCTTTTGCAGACCAGGAACATTCAATTTTTTTTTTTCACTTGATCGTCTTCCTTACCCATACCGTTGTGTCTTTTGCAGTACATAAAGTGGAACAAACTGTTTAACTCGGGAATTCTAAATTTTTGCTTAATTTGTCTGATGTTTTAGCATATTCAGGTCTCAGTTGTGTGACAAATTAAAGCAGCAGAGATGAAAATGTGTGTCCTGTTATGTTTGTGCTCGATTTTACTTCTATGTTTTGTAATAAAAAAAAAATCTAGTTATCCAATATTACTCCAGAGCTGTCTATTTGCTTTTTATAGAGATTGTACTCATTCGTTAACTGATCTATTTTTGGTGATCGAATGAATGATAATACAAGTAACACTAGTATCTGATGAAGTAAGGACAAAACCATCTTGAATTGAGTCTGTTTAGCAGAAACAAGATTGGTTTTAAACAGGGTTTGCTATCGTAAACTTGATTTTCAAAACAGAAAAAAAAAAGAGAGGATTCTTACTGCATATATATATATATACCATAAACTGTTACCAACAAAATATTGTATTGACATAAACACACAAATGAGAAACCCTAATGAGGTAAGTAAAAAAAAGGGACATGTCAAAACCCTTTACTTGATAGATACTGATGAGCTAAATCATATCAAAACCCCAAATTATTCAACAGGATGGCGGCAGAGAGGGCAAGAGTCATGACCTCTTCGCTCGATCCATTCAAAAAGACATTCTCTATGAAACTGGTGGAAGCAACCTGGCAACATGCACATGGGTTTACTCTCAAAATCGTCAAGACAGATTGCACACATCTCCTCCCTTTCCAAATACACTTTACGTGTTGACTCCACAAGAACGGTGATGAGCAGTGGTTGTCCCTGCGCCAAGTCTCGCCGTTGAGATTCATCAAAAATACAACGAGTTATGTACCTGGACAAGTCACAGTCGTGCAGTTCCTTGGCGAGACGCTGGAAGATGTAGCTAGGTGTGAAGTTATCGAAATCAAGGGAGAGAGTACTAGAGCCCTCGTGGCATGGATCGGGGTAGGAGCCAAGGGTTTCGATGAGAGAACCGCTACGCTTGTCTTGTAAAAGTATTTCCACGTGATGATTTTGAAAGATGATAACCTCGGAGGAGTACGAGGATGAAGTTTGAACCCTAGCGATTGCATGGATATTGAGGATCCTCTCTGATGATTTTGTATCCATTGTTTTTTTCTTTTTGTGAGAGAGTTTGTTCGACAAGAAAAAAATTTAGAGGGAAAGATTGTTGTGAGAGACAAGAAACTTAGATGAGAATAGAAAGTGTGTGTTTGGTTGATATGTTTCAAACTTTCATGTTTGGTATTTATAAGAAGAGTTAAACGCGTATATGTCTCACTTTCCTTTTTTCACCTCTGTTATTTCCTTTTTTTTTCTTGAAATAAAAATCTTTGACTGTCCTTTAATGTTAAAGTATCTTCAATGGGGAGTTTTCACACCAAGTATCTCAATTATATGTATAGATTAATGAATGCGAAGAAGTTTATTACTAACAAATAATGCGAAGAAGTTTATTACGAGCAAGATTGATATTCCCTGTGTTTCATATTATTTGTCGTTCTAGGTTTATTCACACATATTAAGAAAACATATAACTTTATATATTTCCAAAATAAAAACACAATTACCTATATTTCAACCAATAGAAAAATAAAAACACAATTAGCTATGAATCTTATTAATGAATTTTGCATTGAAACTCTAAAACGACACTTATTTTGAAACGAAAAAATTTTCCCTATAACGACAAGTAATATGAAACGGAGGGAGTACATAAAAATTTGAGAAACCCTAGTTAACTTATACGACGAAGATTAACCAAATCACAAATCATAAGCGGATTAATAAAAATCATTACTTGAACAAGAAACACCAATTCAAGCTATTATCATATATAGTCATTTAATGTTAATGTAAATACTAACAGTCTATAGTTAGTTGTAACAGTATAATCGAGTGTATAGTAGGATATAAGCTGAACTAGCCCTGCGCACATTTATAATCAAACTGAACCAAAAAAATGAAGTTCGGTTAAGGTTGGTTCCTATCAGTTATAGTAATAAACTTTATATCTTTAAAACTGAAAAACTGTAAATAATGAGTATCCGAATATGTAATGTAATTTTTATATTTATAAATATCTATAATTTTCTTTCGCCAACCATATAATAAAATTACTCAATTTAAAAAAAAAAGAAATATAGCGAATATTACATTTTTACTCTACTTAAACACGACGATCCTCAAGCTCCGTGGTCTTTGCTGTTAAAAGTGAACAGATAAGATGAAGTTGTCTAAACCGACTCTTTATTCCATCTCACATTTTTGAAGCAAAAAAAAAACAAATCTCAAGAAAACTAAGTTAAGAAATCAAACAGTTAACAGTCTAGTGCCAAATATGGAGCTAACAACAAAGACATGTTCAAATTTAGCCAACACATTAGATAATTGTCTCTACACCATTAATCTTGAGATCTCCTCTCAAGATCTACTGTATATATACCTAACCAAATTCTTTTCTTACAAACTCAGATTTTGAGACTTAGCTTTCACTATAGAAAAAAAATAAGGATGGGTCTCAAAGCCTCCTCTTCTCTCCTCTGTCTCGCCATTTTACTTGGTGTCTCCTCCCTTGTATCAGCCGTTAACATAACCCGAGCACTAGAGAAATACCCTGAGTTCAGCACCATGACCGAGCTTTTCGCCAAAACCGAGCTCACACCAATTATCAACAAGCGTCAGACAATCACCGTGCTGGCTCTTAGCAATGATGCTATCGGTTCCATCTCTGGTAGACCCGAGGAGGAGCTCAAGAACATTCTTATGAACCATGTGGTTCTTGACTATTACGATGAGCTCAAGCTCAAAGCTCTCAAGGACAAGACCACGTTGCTCACTACCCTTTACCAATCCACCGGTTTGGGCCAGCAGCAAAACGGTTTCCTCAACTGCTCCAAAACTAATGGAAAGATTTTCTTTGGGTCTGCTGTGAAAGGCGCTCCTCTAACCGCTGAGTACATCACGACCGTGTTCCGTAACCCATACAACCTCTCTGTGGTTCAGATCAGCATGCCCATTGTGGCTCCTGGACTCGGGGCTCCGGTTAAGGTTCCTCCACCACCACCCATGACTTCACCACCGGCTCCATCTCCCAAGAAGTCTGGAGCCACTCCGGCTCCTGGACCAGCTGAGGAAGAGGATTACGCAGACGCTCCTCCTGGTGCAGCTCCAGAAACTGCACCTGCACCAGCTCCATCAGAAGATGGTTCTCCTGCTCCAGCTCCAGAGAATGCTGGTAAGAAGAAGATGGCAGCAGCTGATGAGGCTGAACCACCTAGTTCTGCTTCTAACACCGGTTTGAGCTTTGGTGCTGTTCTCGTCCTGGGGTTTGTGGCTAGCTTTGCTGGGCTCTGAGATGGTTTAAGACAGAGAGGGAGTCGAGGACAGTAAACTGAAAATGAGACTCAGACCATAGCGATAATCATGGTTATATGAAGTGGATCGAAATTATTAACAATATCTACATCAAATCAATTATTACTAGGGAATGAAAGTGTGATTGATGTTCTGTCCTGTGAAATATGTATGACGAGATTGTAACCTATGTGTTTATATACTTCATTCATCCAATTCAATGCCATACACAACCCACGAATAAGTGCTTCCAACTAGCATTATGGAAATGAATCAGTCCCAAATTACAAGGATCATTTCAGATCAACCAAATATATCATGAAGTTATAGCATCAAGAAACTACACATCCGAGTAAGCACAACAAAATGACCAAACAGAGCACTAAAGAGTTTTCACCAAAAGTATCAGAAGGAAATCCTAAGAAAACAAAAAAAGCATGCACAGTTGCTCTAGAGAGTTAGATATTGAAGCGCCTATTTGATTACGTAGCGGGCCTATGTGCAGAGCCTCTCTCATTTAATTCTCTCTATGGTGTTAGCAACGACCTCTTCCATATCAAGTTCAGTCATCGGTGTAAACGGTTTCTTCATATCCTGCATAAGAAGCAAGTCACATCATCTTCTGTTCAACTCAAGAAACATTTACGAATTGTATACCAAGTCACTAACAAAAGCAAACCAGCACTTGGGCTTGATTCAGCTTAATGCAAACAACTAAAAGTCATTTTATAATGCTCACACAAACCCCTCATTCATGATTAAGCTAAGTCAGCAAAAACAGAATCGATTTTTATGGTGCATAAGAATCTAAAACTGATTTCATTCTCTGAAAACATATCATCAAAGAAACGTTTTATGAGTCAGTCACAGAACTGCGACTAATTGACATACTACATTGAAAATGAAGTATGAGAAGAAGGAAAGGTTTTACCAAAAGACTGATGAATGTATCGCCACCTTCCTCTCGAATCTCAAAGCATCCACGCCTTGGCTATTACATAATAAGACAAAAATCTCAACCTCAAAAAAAAAACAAGCAAGCATTTATGAGTATACATGGTGGGAGAGATAAAGAAAGAAAGAGTACCTTATCAGGATTGACAGTGACAATGATGCCAGGAACAGCTTTCTCCAGACCTTCCTTCACCTCCTTGGCTCTCTCCATGAATGACTTTTGTTGTTTGCTTCAACAATACAACAAAACAAACTTCAATGAGGCAATCACAAACGCTAATCACAATATTATCGTTTACCAGTGCTCGATCACAATCCTCTTTTTCTCGGATTCTTCTTCTTCTTCTTCTTCCTCTTCTACCACAGCTTCCTCCTTTTCTTTCTTGATCTTCTTTGTCGCAGCTGCTCCACCTTCCTTGGCTTTCGTCTTCCTTTTCCTCTTCTCGGGAGATTCGAAGTTCATGAGCTTGGAGGATGCCGAGTTACCATCCCCGCGTCCCTGAGTTTGGCTCCGAGTCTGGCGATCCATGCTTCGAGTCTGCCTTGTCGACGTAGCCACCACCACCGCCACAGATTTCCCCTTACCTCCTCCTCCGGTACTCTTCGGCGGCGCCATTATAAAGAAAAAGCTTCCGTCGCAGCCAAAAAAATGGCTACTGTCTTCTCTTCGGTTGATAATTTCACTTTTTCACCCGCTCTTTTATTCTTTTTACTTTTAACGCTTGTTAAAAGACGTTGGGAAGGACTAAAGTTATTATTACTTGGAGACGACACGTCACACGGTATTTGAATGGACGGTCAATGGTTAACTGTTAAATAATAAAGACGGTTCAGTATCATTGGCTTAAATATATGGTTGTGGTATTTTCTTACTGTTTACGACGTATCATCATTGTTTCTTCTTAAAAGTCAAAATTAACCGAAGCCATCCCATGTCCCCAGTAAGTTTGCGTCTATGATTTTTTTGTAACAGTTTCATGCCAGACATGAAAAGAGTATGAGCATATAGGAAGAAGCTATACAGAAACATACTTATATGAATACCTCAGTTAGATATTTTCAAGATTAACCAGAAACAAACTTATAATAGAAAAGATGTTCATTTATTATGATGATTTATAAGGCTCTTAAAAATACCTCAAAGAGACCAAGATTACTTGAAAACTAGCTTAGAAATTGGAATTTGTCACTACCACCAAAATTTGATACGACAGGTTGGAATTGTACTACCAGGTACATGCCCATCTTGAAAGATTGTTTATTTTTATTTTTTTGAATAACTACAAATCAGTGATGAACTTATTTTGTTGATACAATTATACGGAGTAAGAAATCCTAAATTAAAACGCCCTTTGTCCCAAAAAAAAAAAAAGATCCTAAATTTCTTAATTTTTTACAGACAAAAAATATCATAAATTATTTTGGAGTGTGTTACAAGTAGCATACCAAGCATGAATTCCCCATAAATCAATCCCTTTTCCATGAATATGTAACTTTTAATTAATATTAAATATTAGATGAGTGTTCGCGCTTTGAGCAGAATATTGTATATGTTAGGTTTTTCGATGGTGTTGTTTATAGGATGTATTTTTTGTTAGTTATTTTTGGGTTTTTATTGACTTTTGTATGAAGTAAATTTGTAGTTAAGTTTACACGCATAATTTACAAGACTATCCTTGTTAATTTGTCGTAATGGTTTAGTATGGTTTTATGATGAATTAGTGTATATGGTATTTACGACAAAATTTGTTTTGTCTTAACACTAATGAACATATTACGAATAATTATATGTTACGACAAACGATTTATGACGAATTTCTAATCGTCATTACTTTGTAACATACCATTTACGATAAAATAATGATGAATACAGTCGTTGTAAACCATATGTTTTGTTGTAGTGTAAGATGACAGTGAGCCGGTAACAAAATCTATAATTTACATGATCATAGTGCGAACAAAAAAAACAATTCTCATAAAACTCTGATTTTTAAAGACTAGCCATGTGATTTTATCTAAGATTGATTTTTAACCGACATTTTCTATAATGTTTTTTTTTTTTTTTTTTTTTAACTGACATTTTCTATAATGTTTCGTAGAGAAAAAATGTTTACACAATAATAGAAGCAAATGACGATATGAAGATATAATTGTGTCGTAATTTCTTGTACGATTGAGCATATATCCTGACATTTGAAAACGTAGAACTGAAAACAGATTATAACAAGCTTTCACATATTTGTTTAATAAAAAATCGTTTGCACGTAATGATGATAGGTTCGTAGGAAACATTAGGAGAAAATGTACAAAGAACGGTAGGTTTTAGTGATCGAGACACTCATAGTTGATTAAAAACGCGTTTCGTTTTCTTATGTGAAGTGCTTGATAAGTTAAACCTATTATTTTCTGGATGACTAAGGATTTGAGAAAATATTATAAACTATTTTCTAGACGTATAGTTTCCGTAGTTATTTTCAAAATTATCATGTTTCATCTGATAAAAAAGATTATTTTGAGTCAAATGAAATTTGAACGAAATAGTTTCAATCTTTATAGTCCAAAATAATATTTTTATTTATTTAAGCGGTAATATTGATAGAGAAATCTTTTAGGATAGTACTAAATTTTTTTTATCATAGCACATAAAAATTAAAATGACTATAATGTTTTATTAAAGAGATAAAAAAATATTTATATCTTTAGGATTAACTAGTTTATAGTTAAGGTTTATATTTTAAGAGTAGAGTTTTGAGGTAATTTTTTATGATTATTTTTTAAGTTTAATATTTAAAATTTAAAACAATTATTTTTAAAATAGTTTGAAAATAATTTTCAGATTTTAAAATATAATTTCAAAAAATGAAAAAAATTGAAAAAGTAAAATAAAAATTCAAATTTAGAACTTTTCAAAAATTAAAAAATGTTTTTAAAAAATATTTATTTATATTGATATATTTATAAAGTAAATGTAGGAAAATATTTTACCTCTTTAATGAAATTCATTTTAATCATTTTATTCTTTATGTGCTTTTATGATGAAATTTTATGATATTTACCCTATATATATATAAGGTAACATGAATTAGTAAGGGTGCTAAAAGGAGAATTTCTTGACCGATTACACAAAATAAATAAAGACAAAACTTGGACGTGGGAGGCATAGCTGCATGTACCTTGTACTTGAAGACCCTTATTAGGTGAGAGCTTCATGCAGACACTCTCTTCCACAATTTTCTTATTTTTCTATATTATAATTTATACTCAATTTGACTTGCAATGTCATTTAATTATTTATTTCTAAAATAGTCCCATAAAACCATCTCTTGAAAATTTAATTTTACAAAGCAGTTGTAGTTTGAAAATTTTGTTCCTGAATATACCAAATTAAGAAATGTACAATAAATAAAAATGTGTTATCTAATAGAAATCCATATATAATCTCGATCAAATATGAGGCAAAATCGTGTTAAAATAATTGTTTTTTTCTTTGACTAAAAAAATAATAATTGGTTTTTAATTTTTTATTCGTATGCATGACAAAACAAAAGGAGAAAGAAGAAAAAGAAAACCTACTCTGTCTTCTTCCTTCATCTTTTCCTCCTTACAAATTAGAATAGTCATAAGTCATCCCTGTCTCATGATATATATAAATACCACCAAAACCCTAATCTCATAAAGTTTAGGCTGTCTTTTTATTCTCCTTCCATGCAAGTAAGCCCAATCTCTCACTCTATACACTAATCTTGTTATTTTCTTGTTTGAAACCTTTCCTTTAAATCATAATTTTAGGGAAAACATTTATAGGATCTTAGGATCTATGCTCTGTCGTATTCTCATGGATGTGAAACTTAGACGCGCTGCTATACATGTTTTAAAGCAGATATAGAGGTACCTTGATTTGGAGTAAATTAAAGAACGTATAAATGGAACAAGGAGATCATCAGCAGCAGAAGAAAGAAGAAGAAGCTTTGCCTCCTGGTTTCAGGTTTCATCCTACGGATGAGGAGCTAATCTCATATTACTTGGTTAATAAGATCGCTGATCAAAACTTCACTGGAAAAGCTATCGCCGATGTTGATCTCAACAAGTCCGAGCCTTGGGAGCTTCCTGGTAGGTTAATTACTTTAATTCTTTTACATTCTCACACACACAAAAGATCACCTATGACTATTGAAAAATATTTGATTTTATTCAAACTTGGTAAGATCTATAGTTTTGTTTGGTTGAAAATTTTCCAAACTAATATATGTCAATTTATATATATGCATAGTTTTGATGTATATACGTATTCTACTTTATGTTTATAATTATGTTTACCGATCTTTCTATTTTAGGTAACATCTGAAACTTCATAAAATTTACTAATTTATGTTTTTTGTATATTAGTTTATAAGAAAAATGCGATAAAATCATGAATATGTTCTTGATTACTAATCGTAAGTCGGTTAGTACAAATCAAAATTGCACGTTGGTTGTAATTCCTTTGTATATTTTAAATTAACATTCCTTCCACAATCTAAAATCGTTTCGTGTTATTCTGAACTTATAAACATGTGATTGGAGTGAAGGCTAGATGCATGCTAAATGTCAATCATCTATGAACAGTTTTGGGTAATTTCGTTAAGAAATACTGTAAGCATATCTTTAAAAAATAGATGGAATTTCCTAACAAACTTTAGTTACAATCAACGGAAGTCCTGCATTCACTACCGTACGTACGTTAATTTCTCATCTACTCATTGGCTATAAGTAATCCATAATCCAATAAATAAACAATATCTTTGTTTCTTTTCTTTGTACAGTACTCTACCAAATATCATAGATATAATATATATAATCATGGATTACTGAAGCAAAGCTTATTACTCAGTACTTACTAGTGAGATGTTATTTAAAATCTAGTAAAAATAAAAGATAGTTATTTAGCTAATATGACTCGTTACTTAAAAAGTTTTTGTTTGAGTAAATTGTTGATAGAGAAGGCGAAAATGGGAGGAAAAGAATGGTATTTTTTTAGCCTACGCGACCGAAAGTACCCAACGGGTGTGAGAACAAACCGAGCGACCAATACAGGATATTGGAAAACCACAGGAAAAGACAAAGAGATACTCAATAGCACAACCTCAGAGTTGGTCGGAATGAAGAAGACTTTGGTCTTCTACAGAGGAAGAGCTCCTCGTGGGGAGAAGACTAGTTGGGTCATGCATGAATACCGACTTCACTCTAAGTCCTCCTATAGAACCTCAAAGGTATATATTATTTACATTATATTATACTACTTTTCTTACCAAATATACTCATTTATGTCATGGTCATGCTAGTTTTTGTATAAACCTATATGCATAGATGATAAGTCTCATGTTTATGATTCAAGTAACTTGGATAATCAAGTTTTTGCGCCCTATTTTTATTTAGCCACAGTCGCTAAGTTGTATGTTTAGTGAGACACAATCCTGATTATTGATATAAGTAAATTAACCCAATTTAGTTGTTATGGTATATGAGTGTGATTGGCTACAATCTAGTAAACATGGTTAATCTAGTGGGATTAGTTTTTACTAAATCAATTTTTGAACCACTTGTTTCATAAGAAGAATATACAATCTCAATATTATTCTCAAATCTTTTTTCCCCATGGTGTAATGTAAATGCAGCAAGACGAGTGGGTAGTGTGTAGAGTGTTAAAGAAAACAGAAGCAACCAAGAAATACATAAGCAATAGTAGCAGCAGCACAAGTCATCATCACCAAAGCCATACAAGAGCCTCACTACTATCAACCAACAACAATAATCCTAATTACTCATCGGACTTCCTTCAACTCCCAGCACATCTACAACCACACACCAGCCTCAATATCAACCAAACCCTCATGGCTAACGCCCTTCACCTAGCCGAGCTCTCGAGAGTCTTTAGAGCCTCCACAAGCAGTACCATGGACTCTGCTCATCAGCAGCTAATGAGCTACAACCACATGCCCGTCTCGGGGCTCAATCTCAACCTTGGTGGTGGATTGGTCCAGCCGGCTCCTCCTGCTATGTCGCTTCAGGATGCTGTCGCTGTTAGCGCTTCATTCAATGGCCAAAATGGGTTTGGTAATGTGGAGATGAGCCAGTGCATGGACTTGGATGGATACTGGCCATCTTATTAATTAGGAGCTATCACTTTAAAATTGTGGCTTTTCTATTGTTGGTCTGAATAAGAAAGTCATATACTGGTTTGTAATGTCTTTTGTTTTTGTTTTTGTTATTGCATTTGTTTAGCTGTTCAAAGGAAAGAATTAAGAATCCAAGACTAATCAAACCAATTATGGTCTGGCTTTTTTAGCAAATTCTTTTAGTTACCATCAAAATCTCGTAGTCCAGAATTGGTACTATACTGATACGGTAGTACCTGATTTGGTACGTGAAGTTTGAGACATTGTTGATAATATTCACACGTAGTAGTGTTAACGTTCATGATATTCACATGAAAAACAATAAATATATATATATTCATACTTCGCAAGTTCAAAATGTTTCTTTTAACACAATTTGTTTTACTTCAACGCTTTATATGCATTTGATATCTATGTTTACAAACAGATAATTTTTGTTTAAAATGCAAACGAGTGATGGCTTTTAAAGAGTAGTACAGCAAGTATCGAATCCATCCACATGAATTACAAAATACACAAACCAAGCCTTTAATTTACTCCTGAGATATGTCTAACCTTCTCTGTATAAAAAGACTGAAAACTTTATCCAAAAGGCATCTTGAAAAAAGGAGTAAAGAAACACTTCTGCACAGAGCTTCAACAAAAAAAAAAACATACATAACAAAAAAAAAAACTTTGATATCTCTAACATGGGCTGTTTAGACAACATATGCCTGTTGCTGAGAGACAAAGAGACCGCATCAAAACCCTGTCGTTACCTGCAAGATTACAGAGCCAGATCAAAGAAATAAGCAGAAAGTAATTAAGCAGAAAGTAAATACGTACCACCAATACTTTCATAGTCAGCACAAACCATGTTACTTCACTTGTCAAAATGAGCCCTTTTGGCCTTACGACGACCATGATGCTGAGTGTGTCGAGTAGGCTTCTTCGTCTTTGTGCTGCAACCAATGTATAACAAACTAACTAAATGTCATTTGGTGGAAATAAAGTATGGAATATCTTTATAAAACAGAGAGAAATGTACATAAAAAAGTTAAAACTAATATTAACATCTTATAATTTAATGCATTTGTTATAAAAGACTTGCCGGAAGAGAGAACAGAGGAATCTGTACACTATGAAGATGGGTAACGCCAATAAAGCAGATGCCTACAGTGAATAGTTTTTCAATTGGTAAGTTAAGTGAGGAAACAATCAAGAATCATGTTTGTCTTAAGATTGCAAGACCAGAAAACATACTGCAAACCAAATGAACTCTTTGGTGGCAAAAGGTGCCGTCAACTCATGGCTCTTCAGTTTACTTTCCACATTGGCTTGAACCTTCCAAGTTCCAGACATACAAAGTTATTAAAGCTTAAAAGCTAACATAATCCTCCAGAAATGGCACCGTTCAAATCTGGAATGTCTATATATTATACACAATGCCCATTGATTCTAACCTGATGATGATACGTTGTGGCAGATTTTAGAAACTCTTTGTAGTAGTGAATAGCATTCTTTGTGTAAGGCTTCATGGTAGCTCTCACCTTATCAACATGTGGTTTTGTGGCCGTGGCCACTTGATCAACGTATGGCTTGCTAAACTTTTTAGCCTCCTGGAGAGATCATAGACACATTAAGCAGATATTGCATCAGTCGATGAGCTGTGAAAGATTATTTTCCATGTAATACTCTTAGCTATATAAATAAAAGTACTTCACCTGGTAATAGGGATCTACATGTTCTTGAAACTTGACAATATGTGGACTAACTGCATTCTTGGAAGCATGGTAAGCCTCTTTCGCTTTGGTAGATAGTGTATGTACGTGTGGCTCGACATGCGTCTTGACAGTCTCTTTAATGGCTGGAATATATTTCTGCAAACAGGATTTCATAAACATAATCATAAGCGCCTCATCTGAGTAATAAGGTACATTGCATGTAAGCTGCTTACAGTTTTAACATTAACCATGTGCGGTTCAGCCCACTTTTCAGCTTGAGTCTTGGCTTGCGTCACCTGTTATATAATCAAAACTTAGTTAGGCATAAGTTTGGTGACGTTAACGTCATTTAACATGATATGGAAACAGTACCTTTTGTGTTACTTTCTCCAGAACCGGTTTCCCGTGGGCATCCCAATGTGGCCCAGCAACAGTCTGAGTCGAGAAATTGCCGAAGTTCATTAGTTGTGTTACAAGTCGTAAAGATAAAGCGTACAAATCTAACCTGGAAATGAACCCAGTGTACAGCAAGCCAATGGGGAAGCCACGAGCCATGAACCTGGTCAAATTAACAATTCAAGTCTTAACCTTCTTCTCAACATGTATGGAACAAGGAATCATCTCATCATTTATTATTTACCTCCTGGAGCTCCCTAGCCTTTGTGGCTGCTTCATTCCTCATCCGCAACATTTCTTCCTATAATTTTATTTCACTAAATGTGATGGCAGAAACAGAGGAACATAAACTTAATCCAAAAGAGCGTCATGATACCTCGGAAATTTTAAGAGCACGCTCAAGTTTTCGTATTTTGTTCTTCTGCTCGTCCTTTGTCTTGTGAAGCTGCACAACTTTCTTGTTAATAATTGGCACAAACAAAACGCCTATACATCTATCAAGAAACTAGCAAATATATAAAATCCAGATCAAACACAAGTATGGAAGAGGTCCTAAATAATAGCAAACAAATGGAGAGTGGTAACAGATGACATCACATAGCAGTTTTGGCTAAAGCTGAAACAAGGTCGATGAATAAGAGGAAAATCAAACAATTTTCACTACCATTACATGATTCAAAAATATATAAAAAATAAAAAATGATAATAATGTGTGTCAAGAGAAAATGAACATACTTTCTCCAGTCTCAGGTTCAACTCGTTGAGCTTTTTCTCTGCTTCAATACTCCGGGCTTGCGTCGATTCTTTCTCCTTGTTCTTTTGCTCCAGAAAGTTTTTAAGTACCTCAACCTGAATGCAGTAGTTAGTACCACCAACCACCAATGACATGAACCTTACAGGAAAAATAAAATAAAAGATGAGTTTCCTCAAATAGAGATCTCACTCACCTGCTTCTCTAATTCAGTAGCTCGTGCTTGAGATTTTTCCAACAGTTGCTCAGAATCTGATGAACCCTTCTCCTGTAGACAGACAAGTGGAACAAACAAATAGCAATCTAAGAAAGACTCCAAACTGATCTAAAGATGCTCATACCTACAACAGTATGGAAACCATGAAGACATGAGAAGCAGAGACAATAACATACCCTAAGTGATGAAACCTCAGTCTCCAAGGAAGAAACCTTGTCCTGTCTCTCTTTGAGAAGTTTCTCCTTTTCTGTTACTGACTCCTCTCTCTCTTTCAGTTCTCTGCTTTTCTCATCAACTTGGGATTCTTCACCAACCAACCACACAAAAAAAATTCAAAAAATCAAAACATAAACAAAACTACGAGTGTCCAAATCAAACTGATGTATTAAAATCGAAATTAAGATTCTGAGAGAAAGAAGCAAACCTAGGGCATGTATTTTAGCATGAAGCTGTTCCAACTGAATGCCAGAATCAGATCCATGAATTGTCGGTTCCTCACCGCCAACATCGGAAAAGACACCGGTGGTGACAACCAAGGCGAATAGTAGTAACAAAGCCACGACCTTCGCGACCGCCATGTCTGAAACTCTTGAGTGAGTAGTAACGAAAACAGAAACGATGATCGTACCCTGAGATTTGCCAACGATATTTTGATTTTGATGATTATAAAATGAGAAGAGGACAAGAGACGCGATATTTGTTTTTATTTTCTGCGAATGTGAAATGTGGTTTCGTGGCTAACACGTGGCTAATTCTCATGATTTTGTTTATTAATATCATGAAATTGATATCTAATTTATTGACGTCATAAATTATTCCATTCCTATCTCGTAAATTCTCCTAGTATTGTTCACCATTTAGGGAAGAAATAAAAATAATGTGTAGTTTGTATTAGGAATTCAAGAGATCTCCTTCCATAAACTATGACAGAAATTAAGAAAATTAGCCAGACTGATCTCTTACAAGGGAAAAAAAAACAAATATTTATTATATAAGTGATTTTGTTAACTGAGTTATAAAACAAAAATAAAAGTTACACCAAAAAAAGAGAATAAATAAAAGGACAATTCTCATAAATAGTTTTTTTTTAAAGTTTTTGTCACAAAATAGTTTTAGAAAAATAAAATGACCAAAATAATATTTTAAAAAAAAAAGGTTTTCAATTTTTTTATTTTTAAATTTGAAATACTATCTCCAAATCCACTCTTTTACTCTAAACTCTAAAGTCTAAATTAGTTAACCTAAGGATATAAATGCATATAAATAAAAAATTTAATTTCTAAAAAAATTATTTTGGTCATTTTCTTCTATAAAAACTATTTTTCTGAAGAACAAAACCAAAGAAGCTATTTTTTCGAAATAAAAAGGATTGATAATGCTGTTTGGAGCACCTTTGCGTACGTGTTAAGTTCACACGGCTCAAGAGTTTAGGGTAGGTGGTACAGCCGTACATGGGAAAACGATATATAGTTGGGAGATTGTTTATGGGATTCAATTTGCTTTTGTCAACCTTTGTGTTAAATAATGTCATACCAACTACTTTCAGCGACTTTTTTTTACATCCAAATCAAATTATAAGTAACACCTACAAAACCAATCCATTTATGCTAAGTATTTTAAAGGCTTGGTTTAGTTATTTAATCGAAGAAGTTCACATTTCTAACATTGAGTCATACAGAGTATTCATTTGTGTTAGTTCATATTACATACCATAAAAGATCCAAAAAGTTCACAAAGTATCATACACACATGTGTTATATGTGCACATGTGTACCTGATTTTGTGCATACAAATAAAAATATTTATTTTATCTGAATTTGCAAAATAAGATTTTGCTTAAAATAATTTAGTCTTCATCAAAGAATGTGTTTTTATTCTTTGATTTATAGAAAAAAATATGTCTTTCTAGACTTGGGGAAAAGAATACGGGACATGAACCAAAATGAGTTTTATAGAAAAGTTGACATATATCTCATTATCAGTTGTTGATATGTAGTTTTCGCATGTAATGATGTAGTATGTCCATTGTTAGCCGAAATGAAAGTAAATCACCCATAAGAATAACACAAAACGCGCTACTAAAGTTTTACAAAATGCTCAAATAAAATTGTAACTTTAAAATTATGTATATACTATACCCAATGGTGAACCTACATTATCTAAAGAGGAGGCAGCTGTTTCCATAGAAATCTAAAAATAAATCTATTTGTATAAGAAACAACAAGGTTTTTGTAGTATAGTTGATTTCAATCATTTGATTGCCCCCTAACCACAGTTCAAGTTTCCTCCCATGCTCTTTACTTCCCTTTTATTTATTTTTGTTCCAATAAAAAATATTTTCTAGATCTGCCACTAATTATACCATATATACAATTTTTTTACTATCCACATATGAAATGATTCACATCTACTTTCAATTTGTGTATACATAATACAAAAATTGAGTGATATCTCAAACTTTAAAGAAGTTTTAGCATTTATTTTTAGTTCATTTAAGAAATTTTAAGATGCATTTATAGATCTTCCAATTGAAAATTTAGGATGAAATCAAGAAGATGTTTATGCACAACTAAAGAGTTTGGACAGACAAAATTATATAAAAACTAAATGACTAAATATACAAAAACGTTAAAGTTGGTCATTGTTGCTCGAGTTTCACTCTGCTACCGTTGATTGAGGCAACATTAACGTTTTTTTTAATATAAAATGGAGCTTTTGTAGAAAGTGAAAACGTACTAAAATGGTGAACAAAAATGGTTCACCCCAGACTCTGGTCAAGAGGCGGAGAAGAAGGAGAAGCGTTGGTAGAGAGACAAACAAAAGACGTACACTTTTTTTATAGAAATTCTCTTTCTCTTCATCCTCTTATTTCGCTTTCCTACAAAATTAAACAAAGTGAGAAATTTAAGAGGCAAACGACCCCCCAAAAAAGAACAGAAAATCCATCTTCAGACAACACACGAACGTCTCTCTCTCTCTCTTTCTTTCTTTCGATTTCTTCATATTCAAGTTTTGGTTAATCTTGAAGGTGAGAAAGAGAGAAGGAGAGGCACAACAAGATGTGGATGGCAAAGAGCAATAGCGTGGGAATCAAGGAAGGAGGAGGAGGAGGAGGATCCACTGGTGTTGTGGCTGTTGCTATAGACAAAGACAAAAGTAGCCAAAACGCTCTTAAATGGGCCGTTGATCATTTATTGCAACGAGGCCAATCTGTTATTCTTGTCCATGTCAAGCTTCGTCCTTCTCCTTTAAACAATCTTCATGCTTCTTCCGCAAGTAAAACAAAGAAACCATTTCTCTTCTTTTTCCTCTGTTTTCTCTGTTTCTGATGGTTTGTGTTTTTGTTTCAGAGCTGAGCCAAGATTCTTCATTGGTATGCAGAGATCCAGAAGGCGCATCCAAGGAGATATTCCTTCCTTTCCGTTGCTTCTGCACGCGCAAAGATGTGAGTTTCTTGGTTTAGAACCTTGGCTCTTTCCTTTTGTTATTGTAAGCTAATGAGAATTGTCTATAGATACAATGCCAAGATGTGTTGCTTGAGGAGTACGATGTAGCTAAAGCATTAGTAGAATATGCAAACCAAGCTGCCATTGAGGTTTTGGTGGTTGGTTCCTCCAACAAAGGTGGCTTTCTCAGGTTAGAAAATAATCAGTTTATTTCCTTTCTTCATCATTTGTTAAAATCTTGATTTCTTCATTTAATGGTGGGTTACTAGGTTCAACAAGCCTGCAGATGTTCCAGGGACCATAACGAAAACCGCTCCTGATTTCTGCACAGTTTATGTCATATCCAAAGGAAAGATTTCAACAATGAGATCAGCTTCTCGTTCTGCACCAAACATTGCTCCTCTCCGCAGTCCTATTCAACCACCTAGCTTAAAACCACCTCAACCTGTGCCTTCTACTGCCACCAACATGCGAGGTTGAAAGACTTAAGAAACTTCACACATCTATTCACTTGTTGGTTTTCACCTTAAAAGTTGTTGTGTGTATCTTATTCCTTTCTGCAGCTGATAGAAGGTCTTTTGAGACTCAACAACGCAGGTCTACCGAAGATCGCAGGTCTATTGAAGATCAGCAGCGCAGGTCCATGGAGGATCTTCAGCAACGCAGGTCTATGGAGGATCAATCAGACTCCTTCAGGTACATTTCTTCTTTTGCTTTTGGTCTTGAAAACTCACTCTTAGCCCTGAAACTAAAACTCCATGGATGTCAAAAAAAAAAAAAACAGATCTCCTTTTACTAGAAGAGGGAATGGGAGGTCATACGGTGAACTATCTGTTCCGGAATCAGACATATCATTTGTCAGTTCCGGGAGAGCCAGCATTGACCGCATCTTCCCTAATCTCTATGACAATAATGATCCAAACCGAACTCCTCCTAGGCTGTCTAATTACTCTGACATGGACTATGGTCCTAACTTAGAGTCCTCCAACTATGGAAGGAGATCACTTGATGTAAGCTCACCTACCAATCTTTCAACTGGCTCCTTTGAGAGTGAAAGGTTTTCATCCGCTTCTGCAATGGTAAATAGACCTTACAAAATCTTTTGTTTTTGATAGAATACATAGCTACTAGCTAGAGTTATTGAAATATTAACACAATCACCAAAAAGCAGGATGATGTAGAGTCTGAGATGAGGAGGCTGAAACTTGAACTGAAGCAGACAATGGAAATGTACAGTACAGCTTGCAAAGAAGCACTTACAGCAAAACAGAAGGCGACGGAGCTTCAGCGTTGGAAGTTAGAAGAAGAGAGGAAACTAGAAGAGGCAAGACTTGCAGAGGAAGCAGCATTGGCCATTGCAGAGAAAGAGAAAGCAAAGTCAAAAGCAGCTATGGAGGCAGCTGAAGCAGCTCAGAGGATAGCTGAGTTAGAATCAAAGAAGAGAGTCAACGCAGAAATGAAAGCTCTCAAGGAGTCTGACGAGAAAACAAAGGCCCTTAACGCTTTAGCAAACTCAGATGTAAGGTATAGGAAGTACTCCATTGAAGAGATTGAGCATGCCACAGAGTTTTTCGCTGAGAAATACAAAATTGGAGAAGGTGGTTATGGTCCTGTGTACAAATGCTATCTTGACCACACACCAGTGGCTGTTAAGATCCTTCGTGCAGACGCAGCTCAAGGAAGATCTCAGTTTCAACAAGAGGTTGAGGTGTTGAGCTGCATTAGGCATCCTAACATGGTTCTACTTCTTGGAGCTTGCCCCGAGTGTGGATGTTTAGTCTACGAGTTCATGGCCAATGGGAGCTTAGAAGATCGTCTTTTCAGATTAGGCAACACCCCTCCTCTCTCCTGGCAGATGAGGTTCAGAATCGCTGCAGAGATAGGCACTGGACTCTTGTTCTTGCACCAGGCTAAACCAGAGCCTCTGGTTCACCGTGATCTCAAACCGGGAAACATCTTGCTAGACCGTAACTTTGTCAGCAAGATATCTGATGTTGGTTTAGCTAGATTAGTCCCACCTTCGGTTGCAGACACCGTAACACAGTACCGCATGACTTCAACCGCTGGAACCTTCTGTTACATCGACCCTGAGTATCAGCAGACAGGCATGTTGGGTGTGAAGTCTGATATCTACTCGCTAGGCATTATATTCCTGCAGTTGATCACAGCAAAACCACCAATGGGTTTAACTCATTATGTCGAGAAAGCACTTGAGAAAGGGACTTTGTCGGATTTACTCGATCCAGCGGTTCCAGATTGGCCAGTTGAAGAAACTGCAGAGTTTGCAAAGTTGGCTCTGCAATGCGCAGAGCTAAGGAGAAAAGACAGACCTGATCTTGCTAAAGTGATATTGCCATTGCTGAACAGATTAAGAACACTTGCTGATGAAGCAACACAATCTGTACTTGTCCTCAACAGCCCCGGACCATCTCCTAACAATAGCCAAACTTCAGTGAAACTGGTGAGAGAGCTCATAATTTTGAACCACCTGAATTAGTATTTACTCTTGCTTATGTCTTCTATTTCACAACATATATTTTCAGGAACAGATGAGTGGTGCTTCTATCTCTGTGCCTCAATAATATTGAGATCTACACACAAGAAAAGTCAACTTTACAGGATTCAGATACAACTTGGAGGATCACATACAATTTTAAGTAGACAAGAAAACTCAAATAAAGAAACTTGCATGCTCCTAGTATAAGGGGATGCAGTAGAGTTCTGTCTTCCCCTTGTAGAGAAAGTGTTTTTTGAAATGTACAGATAAATTATTATAATCTAACTAACCATATATCAAGTATAATACATACATGAGCTTAACGGCTCTCATTCAGTGATCTTTAACTGCTTTTCATAAAATTAAGTTTGTATAAGATCAGAAGCTCATTTTCGACAACCAAAACTTACAAACTTCTCTGTTTTCAAGGTTTACATGACAACTTCTGGAGTATTGTCGCAGACACAAGCACCACAAGTAGAGGTGCAGTCACTAGAAGTAAAACCAACAGAAACTTTATGGATAATACACAAAGGGAGCCTAAAAACATTATGGTTTCTTCTCCTATCTTGAGAAAACAAACTAACATTTAGATTTTTATAAATACACAAACACACATTATCTAAAAAAGCCCTTTATCTTAAATCTGTTCTATCTTTCTCTCTCACTCTCTTGGTTATTTTCATGAGATTTTATTCAGTCAATCGTCATTGGCTGACTCATGCAACATCTGAAACGGGCTTTTCTAGCTGTCGTCATTATCTCTGTTTCTGCAGCTCCAAGCAGACTCACAACCTCAAGAAAACATGGTCGCACTTGAGGATTAGCATCCCAGCATCGAGTCATGATCTCACTC
This sequence comes from Sinapis alba, assembly GCA_012274485.2. NCBI lineage: Eukaryota > Viridiplantae > Streptophyta > Magnoliopsida > Brassicales > Brassicaceae > Sinapis > Sinapis alba. Next base: position 92,932 of record MU106350.1, on the reverse strand, counting down.
AGCACCGGGAGACAATCGTTTGGGACCGTTGGTCGGATCCCTCGGTTAACAACGGCAAACGCAGCCTGAACAGCTGTCATGTTCTGGAACGGTAACAGTCCTGTGATTAACTCCCACAGCACTATCCCGAAACTATACACATCCACTTTTTGATTGTAGGCTCTATGCTGTATCATCTCTCTGTATTATCCATCAACAGAGACAGAATCAATATATATATATACAACTTGCATATGGAATCAATAATGAAACTTACAGAGCCATCCATCTGTAAGTTCCTGTTTCTGGTGTCATTCCTTCAGTTTGAACTTCGATTCTTGCAACACCAAAATCTGCAATCTTGATTGACTTGTCAGCAGAGATGAGAAGGTTATCAGACTTGAGATCTCTGTGTATGAAGTTGCGTCCATGGACATAAGCCATACCCCTGGCAACATCCAAGGCCTGTTTAACAGCTAACTTCAACGGCACAGCTCGGTTGTGTCTCTTAGTCAAAAACTGCCTGACAGAACCTCCTTTAGCGTATTCAGTCACTATACACCACACCAAAGGCTTGCGACACGCACCAATGAACCTAACAATGTTCTGATGCTTCAAATTCGCAAGCATAGACACCTCTTGCTGAAACTGCTGTTCCATGAAGTGTGCCTTTTCTGGACTGTTCTCAGGCCGCTCAAGTATCTTGACGGCTACGTCCTCCCCGTTGTAAGTCCCCTTGTATAATTTACCAAAAGCCCCTTGAGCAAAAGGAGGACCCATGTGGAGCTTCCTGAGATCAATCGTCCACTCTTCGTAGTTGGCTAGCCCTTGGGTTGGATACCTGCTATCCATCAGCGCTTGAGCCAAGGCATCATCGGTCAACGCGTGAGTAACTTTCCCTGGACGAAACACGCTTTGCCCAACAGAGAGTGAGTAGACATTACTGCGCAGTGGCGGGTGGCCAATGAGAGCGTCGCTGGAACCAACGCTACTGTTATTATCCACAGACATTGACACAGAACCTCCTGCGTTACTGGTCTGCATGGACATGTTGGAACCTTCGTTAAGCTTTTGATAGAAGTCTTGAGTGAAAGCATAGTCGTTCCCAACAGCCAACACGTTGAACTTTTCTCCCTCGAGCATATCTTTCTTTTCCAGTTTAACGTGTTACGATTCTCTGAAGGGCACAGACATAAAATTAAAGATGACACAAAGGCAGAGATAGATACACTAATCATCAAGCTGGGTTTACTTTATTACTTCTGAAATGAAAGCAAGAGCCTTGAGCTCCCTTAACCTGTAATTCAAAAAGCTCTACACCATGCACGCCTTAGAGCTACTGAAACAAAGAAAGCAAACACACAAAATTCGAATTTCATTTTCTCCAATAGATTTGATAGATCATCACTGAAAGATACACAGATCCAATGATGATTCAAGTAGTAGGGTAGACGAAGAAGAAGTTAGAGTTTACCTGCTAGAGTTTTTCTAAGCTCAATAAAACAGTTGATATACACATGAAAGCACGTCCTTTCTCACCCGACGAGTAAGAAGATCGAAGATAGTGACAAACATTGGATTCAAGCAATTACCAAACAGCTCATCCAATCGCAGACCCTTAACCTCCTCTTAAATTCAAATCTAGAGGTTGAAAGAAACCTAAGATTACGGAAAGGGAACGGAGAAGAATCAGATGATGAGGAAGAAGAAGCCGCGTTTCCCATTTACTTTCCCAGCTTTCGAATTTTTCGTTTATTAATTTTCTTGTCAAATTCCTTTTTTTAGCTCCAGCCTCACTATTAGTGAATGTGTCACACGCGCTCTTACAATAGACACGTGCTGGATACTGATATGTATAATTTTATAAAAACTTTAAGGGCAATTCTCTTAAATAACCCTTTTTAAGTTTTTGTGACAAAAATAGCCCTCAAAAAATAAAATGACCAAAATAAACTTCTTTTTTTTTTGAAATTTTGATTTTTTTAAATTTTTTTTTTGAAATTTGAAACCCTAACCCCAAACCCACCCCTTAACTCTAAACCCTAAAGTCCAAATTAGTTAACCCTATGGGTATAAATGCATATAAATGATTTTTTTAGCTTCTAAAAAAAACATTTTGGTCACTTTCTTCCTTAAAAACTATTTTTGTGACAAACAAACTAAAATGGGCTATCTAAGGGAATTACTCAAACTTTAAACCATAAATATTTTAGTTCATTTATATATGTATATATATTAATGTTTAAAAATTATAGTGTTGGTTTAAAGATTTTATTAATGGTAATGCTCTTATAACTTTTCATTAACATCAATTAACCAAATCATAATTGCACTGCACATAACCAAACAATTCACCTGGATTATGTTGTACAGACACTATTTAGAGATTTATGTGTGGTAGATCAGTGGTATTAAGCTATTAACAATCGATCAAATGCGAATATATCTATCAGAGTTTGTGATTTTCTTTTCAATACAACCATAAAATATTATTATCATCATTAACATATAATATATCTCCTTTTTTGATAAAATAAAATACTATTGGGGTCAATAATTGGAAGAGGCTCCCTTTTACACACACACTCAGGTGAGGATACACAAAGGAAGATAAATACATAAAACATACATATACATTAATATTTATCTCCTTTTCAAATGTTCTTCCTATATGTTTCTGTCTTCTCTCTTCACTCAATCAATGGTCATGGGTTGAGCACAGCACCTGAACCTGGCTTTACGAATATTGTTCACTACCTCTGCCTCGGCTCGCTCGAGCATCATCACAATCTCAGTGAATGGAGGACGCACTTCAGGGTCTGCGTCCCAACAACGTGTCAAGATGTTTCTCAGCACAGGAAGGCAATCGTCTGGGATCGATGGTCTCACTCCTCTGTTCACAACCGCAAACGCTGCTTGTACAGCTGTCATGTTCTGAAACGGTACCATGCCCGTCAATAACTCCCATAGCACGATCCCAAAGCTGTACACATCAACCTTCTGCGTGTAAGGCCTGTGCTGGATCATCTCCCTGCAAAATATGATTCACTTGTACTATAAGCATTTCAAAATTAATTGAATTGTTAATATATCATTCTTATATCCTTCAGCATATGCCATAACAAAAAGCAACTAGTGCTAGTAGTAGACAGTTAAAAGCATTGAGTTTTTCATATATTCCAAGTAAAGTTGGAATACAATTGGGTTTTATTCTCAATCGTGTTCCAGCTTTACTTGGAATATATAAAAACCTCAATGCTTTTAACTGTCTATTATCAGAGGTTGACTCTAATAAAGGTTTGACAAATTAAAACAATAACGTAATAGCATATGCTTAGTATAAAGAATCTTTCTGGTTGACTTTAACTACACCAAGTAGTATTCACTTTCCATTATCGTTTTACCTACATGTCAAATGATGCAAAATGATATATAACCCACATGATCCACAAAACGGTTCAGAAAGCATAAAGGAGGACTCATAGACTACTTTAAACAAAAATTAGATACCAAAGCAAGATAGACACGGTTGAGCAGATACAGATTGAAGGCCAGGATATGCTAAAACTACCACTAAAACTTCCAAATCAAATTACACTAGCATTTGGTCAGAGGGTGGACCAGTAAAATACTAAAAATTGTGGAGCATTTGGTGAAAACAAAAAGGAAAAGTTTATGCCATATCATATTTCATTATGCTTCTCTCAACTTGGCTCAAGATTCTACTAGGGGATATCAAATAAGATTCATAACCCTGAATCACCATAGCATGGTTGACTATCACCACTGCTGTGAAGCTAGTGGATTACACTTGTCGAAATCAAAATGAAATAAAAATAATAGGTAAAACCTAAATGAGGAAACAAAAGTCTTCTCCACAATCAATGCCTTTCTTTTTATAAAAAAGAAAAGCAGAATCTGCTTATGGTCCTATGATACTTTTTTAGAATTTCTGATCTGTTTTGCATAAAACTAATAGTCTATCATTAGCCGTTTCAATAACATAGTGGTGAGTGACTTCACTAAGTACAAAATAACCAACCAGCTAAAGTGTAGTTGTGCGAGAGGGACATGGATTAGACAAAATAAGCAAGGTAACTGAAATAGCAGTTCATTAAACGTGAACACTATTGATTAGTACACATATATGTGCAGTTAATGCACCTTGTTGCATGATGTGAACAATGCATTTATCTATCAACGGAAACAAAACAAAACCGAAAAAGGAAATGCATGCTTAACAACTAGAGAACTAGCTTTTCTTCACATGCTTCAAATGCATTTTTGAAAGTGACTCAAAAAAAATAACCATATATAGAGAGAGAGAGAAATGTAATAGACTTACGGGGCCATCCAACGGTACGTTCCTGTCTCTGGAGTCATTCCTTCTGTTTTGACCTCGATCCTAGCAACACCAAAATCTGCAATTTTGATGGATCTATCCGCAGAGATTAGGAGATTATCTGATTTCAAATCTCTGTGAATATACCCAAGTCCATGCACATATGCCATTCCGGTTGCCACGTCCAATGCCTGCTTAACTGCCAGCTTTAAAGGCACTGCTCGGTTTTGTCTCTTAGTCAGGAACTGTCTTAAGGAACCTCCCTTGGCATATTCTGTAACAATGCACCAGACCATTGATCTACGACAGGCACCAATAAACCTGACGATATTGGCGTGCTTGAGCGTAGCAAGCATCATCACTTCCTGCTGAAACTGTTGCCCCATCAGCTGTGCCTTGTCCGGATCATTCTCAGGTCTCTCAAGTATCTTAATGGCCACATCATCACCATTGTACGTTCCTCTATACAGCTTACCAAAGGCTCCTTGAGCAAAAGCAGGACCCATGTGAAGCTTCCTTAGATCAATTGTCCATTCGTCGAAATCTTTCAATCCTTCAACAGGATATTTACCGTCCATCAAAGCTTGCTGGAGAGCATCATCGTTGAGCTCATGGTTCCCTCCTGGACGGTAAACACTGTTTTCCGTAGAACCGGTGTAATGTTGGCGCACTGGTTTTAGACCAGGGTGGCCTAACATGTGTGTATTAGAATCATTGGACCCAACACTGCTGTTATCCATCGACGTTGCTACAGAAACACCAACAACAGTTGTCTGTAAACTATCAATAGACATGTTAGAACCTTCAAGTTTGTGGTAGTCTTCATAGTAACTGTTATTGTTTCCTCCGATGAACTTTGGTGCATCGATCATTTTTGTTCCCAATTATTCTCTACCACTGATCAAAGAAGGCGTTTGATCTTTTATATTCTGAAAGCATCACAAAAACATTATTAGACATAAAGACTAGCTAGAAGATGTCTGATTTGGATTGATTTTCAGATGTCCTATGCAACTTCTATTTATGGTTATGTGAGTATATTACCCTAAAAGACATTTCTTTCTACATTTTTCCAAACAAAAAGACTCAGAAAATAGATTATTGTACTTTGAATTCTGAAGCTTTCTTATGACTAGTCTTCGTACTGGGAAAATCATCAAAAACTTGAAGCTTTGAAGCAAAGAGTAGAAACAACAAGTCAGATCATTGCAAAACACTGATTATCAGATCGTTACAACCCATTATCAGACATAATCACTTATAACTAGTCTCCCTTCATCATCAAGAACTTGAAGCAAAGAGTAGAAACACAAGTCAGATCGTTAAAAAAAAACACTTTTGATTAAAAGAAAAACAAACAACAATCAACGCAAAAGAAAGTAGAAAGACTAGATTTTTTGATGAATTATATTCTGGGTCAAAATCTCATATTTGCTTGACTATTCAAAGATGATGGTGTGATGATTACAAGTTACGGAGAAAGCGAAGAAGAAAAGCAGAAACTTAATGATAATTTAGAAAGCAGAGATGGTAAGAGAGAGAGAGAGAGAGATATAATCGGAATGGTAATTACCAGAAAGACGATTCCAAGCCTGAGAGAGAGAGAAAGAGAAGAGAGGACCAACACGAGGAACGACGATGAGAGACAAGTCGTGTCAGTCTTCGCTCCTCTTTATAAACTAAAAATCATTTCAGTTTTCTATATTTTTTGTCGTCATTTATTTGATTATAGTTTCCCTTTTTTCTTCTTCCGACAAATCTTTTTTTTTTCTTTGACAAACAAATTCATTAATTTTAATAAAAACTAAATTGTAATATCCTGTGGTATATAAAAATACTTAATAAAGTTAATTTAATTATCTATGACATAATGTATTTTTTTTTGGATACACATGTAAAAAAATTTCAAAGTTATGCGTAAAATATGAGTGATATATCAAAAAGTGATTTACGATATCGTGTGAATAAGGTTAAAGCATATGGAAAACTCATATGGTGATTATGAGCTAATAAACAAGATCATGGAGGTACTAAAAAAATTAATGAACCATCTATCTTATAAAATATAGTTATAGGCTTAATGAACATGCATGAAAGGTTCATTAGTCGTAGATGGTCTGTAATATCCACACTTCAGCTAAATCTGTTTTGTTGAACTCATTTAAACATAAATAATAATACATGATAATAAATAATAATAAATTAGTGTAAGTTTTAATAAAATATTTATTTCACTATATTTAGTTTAGAGAATAAATTTTTATTTTGTTTACTTAATATATAAACTACAACAAAATTGATGGAAAAACAATATTCTATATATAACATTTTTCTTTTCTTAGATAGAAAGAAAGGGAGGGAGAGATTTTGGGTTTTTGTTTTCTCATAGAAAGTTTTTTTTTTCTTTTAACAGAATTATTCTTCGATATGGGTAATGTGACGTCAAACGTGGCGGCGAAGTTCGCTTTCTTCCCACCATCACCGGCAACGTACGGCGTATGTAAAGACGAGGAGACCGGAAAGCTCATGTTCACCGGAGTCACGCCTGAAAAAAGCATGGAGGTTCACCAAGTTACCACCAAATCCGGCAACAAAGTCGTCGCTACGTTTTGGAAACACCCATTTGCAAGATTCACTCTTCTCTATTCCCATGGCAATGCTGCTGATCTCGGCCAAATGGTCGACCTCTTCATCGAGCTCCGAGCTCATCTACGTGTCAACATTATGAGGTTCATATATATATACAGAAAAAAAAAACAGGGAACTTTTCTCGTGTTTGTTGACGGAAGAACCTTAACTCTTGATATGTAAATGAATCAGCTATGACTATTCAGGCTATGGAGCTTCAACAGGCAAGGTAAGAGAGAAATTGTATAATTCAAACATTTGGAAGCAACATAGATCGATCTCTACTCAGTTTTTGGATTTTAATCTCTACACAAATGTTTGTGTTCAAAAAAAAAAAAAAAAAAAAAAAAATCTCTGCTCAAATGTTTCTCAAAAAGCTGCATTCCATTACAAACAAAATTCAAAATATTGACAATAGAATTGTGAAACATAATCCAATTAAGACTATATAAATAGTTACAAAAGTAACATAATTGTCATAAATAATTATAAAAAAAATTGATAATTATTTTATAAATAGTTATTAGACTAAATATACTAACTAAATATTAGAGAATATAAATGAAAATTATGTTAATATTTATTTAGAAGAAAATCTTGATTTTTTTTTATTCAGTATAATTTTTTATAAAATGTATTAATTACTAAATAATTTATTTTATAAGTTAACATCAAATTTTCTTTTAAAAATGTTGATTTATATTTTTGCCAAGAAAATCAATATTAAAATTTATTTTAAGCATTACGGTTAGTCGACTATAATTGCTTATTAATGACATGATCTTCAAAAATTTATGATTAAAATGGTTTGTTAATAAAAGTTAAGTATTTTTTTTATTTACAAAAAAGTTGATGTTTTATTTCAACTAAAGTTGAAAGTTGATGATTTAAATGACATTATTTCTCATTTTCTTTTGAGTTTAATTTAACATTACATTAAAAAAAAAAAACCAAACCTTTTATTGTTCTTTAATGAAATAGCCGTCCGAGAGCAATACGTACCACGATATCGAGGCCGTATACAATTGCTTGAGGAGCGAGTACGAGATCAAGCAAGAGGAGATGATTCTGTATGGCCAGTCCGTTGGAAGCGGGCCAACGTTGTACTTGGCGTCTCGATTGAAGATACTAAGAGCGGTTATTCTTCACAGCGCAATTCTCTCTGGCATTAGAGTCTTGTACCCTGTCAAAATGACACTCTGGTTCGACATATACAAAGTATGCTATCTATCTCATGTTTTTCTTTATGTTTTCACTTTTGGTTATGTCTTACAAACTTTGTAATATTGCAGAACCTTGATAGGATACGTCATGTCTCATGCCCTGTTCTTGTCATACATGTAAGGTCACATCAACTTCTTTCTCACAGAGAAGAGAAACTGCGAATTAATGAGAGATGATTAACTTGGTTAATGAAACTACAGGGAACAAAAGATGACGTTGTGAACATGGCACACGGGAAGAGATTGTGGGAGCTTGCAAAGGACAAGTATGATCCATTATGGGTTAAAGGAGGAGGGCATTGCAACTTGGAGACATATCCTGAGTACATAAAGCACCTGCGCAAGTTCATAAACGCAATGGAGAAACTCGCTCTCAACAATCCACCAACCAAACAATTAGACGACGAGCCAAGCAATACCGAAAGTAAGCACAATTGTTGCTTAAGCTTCAAGAAAACGTAGAGCTGGAACTGAAGATAGCAGTGACAAAGATTTTTCAGAAGACACAGTTATGATCATTCTCAAATATGATCATTTCGATTTCAACGAATGCAGTTACAAACGAGAAGAGGCGAAACCAGATTCCATCTTTGTAGGTGCTAGCCTTTGTAAACAAAGAATGTAATGTAGCAAAAGTGTAATATCCGGTTTGTGGCATATGGTAAAATATCCTTGATATTGAGATATTCGATATTATGATCCATGATATTGGTATTGGACGCCTTCTTATGTTCTTCGGGTTGATATACGCATGATAAATTATAGAGTTCAAATATGCTAATAATGTGTTATCGTCTTCTTTCATGCGTTAGATACGCTTGATCCACGCTTGTAGCACTAGATCCGCTTGATCTACTTTTGTTACATTTGATCTCCTAGATCTGTAACGCTTAATCTGTTTTTCCCATTCAAAGCTTTAAAATTATACTAAAAATGATATAGTTCTGTGGCTTTAGACACAAAATTATATCGACCATAATCAGAGGGTTTATGGGATTCGTGATAAACAACGACAAATTGACAACAATCTGACATGGACAAGACCATCTAAAGGATGTATAAAATATAACTATAATGGTTCGTTTCTCAACAGTCGGACCACTTTCTAAATTAGGTTGGATTATTCTAAATGAACCTTACTTAGGTTCGAACAAGCAAAAGGCGAGATAACAAGTACTATTTTAGAAGTGAACTTTAAACTCTGCAATGCAAAATTATTGGTCCAGGGGTTAGAAAAAAAATCACTTTTGAAGCCAATTGCAAAGGTTTAGTGGATCTTTATGAAAAATAACCTTACACTTTGGGATCTTAGTTTGGATCCCTAAAGTTTGATATTGGATAAACCGTTTTCACTTTGAAATGGGTACCAAGTATCAGTTCATGGTGCTTGTACTTCAATCTACCATTTCTATGTCCCGCATGTAACTATAGTGTTTTAGTGACTACTTTCGTTTCACGTTCTTAACAATATTTAGATGTTACAGAAAACAAAATAAAAGCAATACATATATTAAACAAAAATGTGTATTATTAAGCTGTAAAAAGGAATGATTAAGATATGGAGTAAAGATAAACCAAGCTTAGACGGCAACTATAAAGGCGAAGATAATCATCGATTCATCATCATACAATATGGGTTGCTAACAAAAAAAAAAAGAAAATTGTTTTAATTTTTCTTTTCAACCATCACCTAAGAAAATGATTTAAATTAAATATCCTTATTATTTTTAAAAGGGCAATTCTCTTAAATAGCTTTTTTTTTAAGTTTTTGTCACAAAAATAGCCCTTAAAAAATAAAATGACCAAAATAAACTTTTTTTTTTGAAATTTTGATTTTTTTTTATTTTTTTTTTTAAAATTTGAAACCCTAACCCCAAACCCACCCCTTAACTCTAAAGTGCAAATTAGTTAACCCTATGGGTATAAATATATATAAATGAATTTTTTAGCTTTTAAAAAAAATATTTTGGTCATTTTCTCCTTAAACACTATTTTTGTGACAAACAAACTAAAATGCAATTTCTCATTTTAAAAAACCTAAGAAAAATTAAAAAATATTATATCTACATCAATGCCTCTTTATAATAATTAAGCCGAACCTCTAAACATTTTCCAACTCCCTCCTCTCAAGAACAAAGTGTGGAAGATGATAAACTCTTCTCTTCTAACTCCTTCATCTTCCTCCCATGTCCAAACTCCATCGACGGCGGCTTTTGACCATGAAGATTTCCTCGACCAAATCTTTGCTTCCTCCCCTTGGCCCTCCGACGAAGCTCCTCCTCCTCCTCCTCCCTCCTCTGATGGCTTCGTCGACTCGAGGCATCAACAGATCATGATGATGCCTTTATCTTCTCATCTCCAAAACGAGGTCGTTGAAGCCTCCTCCGTCCACGCTCTTTACAATGGTTTCTCCTCCGGCGGATCTCTTCCTTTCCACATCCCTCAAGTATTATAAAACCTAAACCATCACTCCCTAAGTTTTGACGTTGTTGAGTGTTTAAAATCTAGTTTTATGATCAACTTCAGGAGGGATCGGCAGGTGGATTGATGAATCAACGTCAAGGACAAGCCCTAATGCAAACGCAACCGCAGGTGAGTGCGTCTCCAGCTACTGGTGGTACGGTGGCGGCTCCACCGCAGAGTAGGACTAAAGTCAGAGCTAGGAGAGGCCAAGCAACGGATCCTCACAGTATTGCCGAACGGGTCTGTTTTTTTTTTTACTGAATTAAGTATTCGAAATGTTTTTTCGTTGCATTAACTCGTATCAGTTACCGAGAAAGGTGTGGAAATTATTTTATCTTTTGATATAAAAAAAATGTTTTCAACTTTTTGAACTATTTTCTGAAAGTTGTGAAAAAATGTTTTTTTTTTTATGGGGCAGTTACGACGAGAGAGAATTGCGGAGAGAATGAAAGGTCTTCAAGAACTCGTTCCTAATGGCAATAAGGTATTCTATCGAATTCATTTTCAGTTTATTTTTCTTAATATTTTTAAACGGATCATTAAACTTTACATCATTTATAAACCAATACCCTGAATATAAGTGATCCAATATCATTTGCTCACCATAAGATAATACAAAACATATATCCATACAGTCTATAATCCATTGTCTATATAAATTCGACAGAGTGAAAATTAAATGTCAAATATGAAATAAACCATACGAGAGCGAGATTTTTTCTTTTTTTCACTGTAATCCATATATGATAGAAATATTTTTGGGTTTTAAGTGTTTTAAATATATCTGTAGAATTGTACCCATCTAGATATATAACTAGTTTACAACTAAATTTGATTTAATATATAAAGTTAACTGAAAATAGTTTTCTTTGTGCGATCCACTTCAGTAGTCAATTGATCAGGAATTGGAGTTGTTCACGTCTTCAATTGATTGTTAAACATGTGAACTAGATTTTTTTCATAGGTTAATATTTATTGACCAAAACTCAAGAGTTGATAAGTAAAATTTCATACTTTTTTGTTTTACTCATATAATGGTGGTTGATTAGCCTCTCAACATAAAAATATCAATCAAATCATTAAACACTGATTAGCTAATTAATTGCGCTACAATAATAAGTTAATTAATGCAGTAATTAATGGGTTGGGATCTCAGTTCTGACAGATTGTTTTTTGTATATTTATTTAAATAATAATTAACAGACAGACAAAGCATCGATGCTCGATGAGATTATAGATTATGTCAAGTTCTTACAACTCCAAGTCAAGGTGAATCTCAGTCTCTCAAACTTTTCTTACAGTTATTAAAGCAAGACGCAATTTTTTACAAACTAAAAAATTATATTTCACTTTATTATATTGATTGAAGATTCTTCCTTTGCCTTATGGTTGTCATACTAGACAAAAAGAAAAGCTGATATTATTAGTACAATATCGATATACCAATTAATCAAATATGGGCCTCTGCAACTAAATTCCCTATGCTCCCTCCCTATTTTTTTTCTGGATTGTCATATACTCGCATTTTATAATGCATATTTATTTAAATAATAGTGGATCGGTGTACTGAATAATCCTTTTTTAAATTTCAATTATTGCGTTTTAGGTACTGAGCATGAGCAGATTGGGTGGTGGTGCTTCTGTTCCTTCTCAAATCTCTGAGGTAATCAATTTTATTATTTCTTCTCCTTTGTTTTATAAACTCCAATAATTTATACCAAGTTAATGGATAAAATAATGAAACCATTTCAATTTTACCTAAAATTGTATTTGTTATATATTAAGTTATATGCAAACTGCGTCACCTTTTTGTGTTTGTCAAATATAGATATATAAATCTTGCAAGAAGTTCAAATGAAATAGACATATATAAAGATTCCAAGACAAGTTCTAAGATTATAAATTTCTAAGATAGAGAAAAGAGAGAGCACGCGTGCCGACTATTATAACTTAGGGTTTCGCTTTCTTCTCTTTATCTTTTTTTTTTTTTTTTTAAGAATATTTTGTTTTTATTTTCAGGAGGGTGGGTCCCACGGGAATGCATCCTCTGCCGGTGGTAATCAGGCGACCGGAAACTCCAACGACAGCTTAACGATGACGGAGCATCAAGTGGCGAAGCTGATGGAAGAAGACATGGGCTCGGCGATGCAATACCTTCAAGGGAAAGGTCTTTGTCTAATGCCTATCTCTTTAGCCACAGCCATCTCAACCGCCACGTGTCACTCGCGTAACCCTTTGATCCCTGGAGCTGCCGGCGTCGGAGGTCCTCCTTCTTCTCCCAATGTTTCCGGCATGACCGTACAGTCAACGAATACGGTGAAGTTAAATGGTAACGGCGTGACTGAGGGATCGTCGTCTATCGCCGTTAAAGAGGCTGTATTTGTTTCGAAGCCGTGATAACGTCTCTCTCTCTTTACGTTTGGGGTTAGGCAAAGATACTTAAAACAAAACATAAAAAGTGGGATGGAGTGGGAGATGGATGAAAGTAAGCAAACTTTTGGTCAAAGTCTACGTACTAACAATAAGGTTGTGTTGTTTGATGTGTTTTCTTCTAGACGACGCCGTATTTCTCGTAGAAGTTTTGGTACAAAACCACTCGGGCACATTTCATGTCCTTTCTATTTTAAAAATATCTTCGCAATGTTCTTTTTTTTTATTATTATTACATAATAAAGTTGGTTTTGATGATCCGAATATCACTGGCTAGGAAAAATTAAGTATATATTTGTTGGGGTTTAGCACATAGCGTGATTGCTAACATTATAAATATGGTACTATATTATGAGATGAAAAGAATGTAATCTCTAAAATCTCAAAATACTGAAATAGCCAACCCAAGACTTTCATTGCTTATTTTGGTCTAAGAGCTTGCAACCTCAATGGCTTTCTCTACTTAAGTATCTTAAAATGTATGTGTAAATGTAGACTTTCATTGTTTATTTTGGTCTAAGAGCATCTTTAATGGCTTTCTCGACCTAAGTATCTTAAAATGTATATATAAATGTTGGTATCTAATTGTGAATATTTCAAAATTATGAAAAATCCAATTAGAAATATCTCAAATGAGATATTTTTGGTTGAGTTTCTTGTAATTTTGAAATATTTATAATTAAATATTATTATTTATATAATATTTGAGAATTTTAGGTTGAGAATCCTCATTGAAAATGCTTCAAGTATCTAGATAAGGATATGAAGCAGGCTTTTTTTATCTGCTTTGCATTAGGTTAATAGACAGGTTTGTGTAGCCAGGTTAAATTGCTAAAGAATAGCTAAAAAAGATACAGATGCAAGTTGAAATTCCTTCAAACAAAATTCCTTTTAAAAATCTAGTTAAATTCACTTAAATCGGGATATCACACAAAGCATATGTACTAAGACATAATCAGAAAGGAACCAGTTTTTGGGTCATATATAAAAGTTTTACAAGCTTATTCATGGAAAATTCTAAGCCCACCAAAGCTGAAACACTTTTATGGCAATTATCTCATGTTGTTTACCGGTAAAGAGTAATCTCAAAAACAGAGAGATTAAATGTGACGCTCAGTGTGTGAGGTTTGGTGCAGAAGAGGAAACGAGTAACCATTTTTTTTTTTTTAATGTCCTCCAGCAACTCAAATTTGGACCTTTTCTAAGATCCCTATGAACTCAGACATGTTGACATCTATCTTTGCCAACATAGACTATTTGTTTTGGAGAATTTGATCCCGTATTAAAGACCTTCACTTTGTTTGGTCTTATGGTATATCTAGAAGAGTCCAAATGACAAGGTATTTAAAAATATTGACAAAGATCCAAGAGATACTACTTTAAAGCTAGCCGAGACAGGGGCAGCGTTGTGGAATGAGACTTAGATAATGACTAAATCCTGGATCACAACCTCAAACCATAGGGGAAGAGGATTCACATAGCACACCGCCTCGAGAATGAAGTGCTTCACTGATGGGTTTTGGAAGGATAATGATATATTCTCATAACACAACGATGTTATCAGACTCAAATTGACGAAAATGAATTTACATATTGATGTTTATGGATTTACAAGACTAACGACGGTTGCAAGAAAAGAAAAGAAAAGAACTCGTGGGATGCAATTAATAAAAGCATCATCATTACGCGACTCTTCGCTGACGCACCCTCACGACAGACAAGGAAGACAACCGCCCGATCAGATAGCAACACATTAAAAACATCCCAAGAAGCAAGGCCTGTTCAGCTCGTACATGCGACACTTGAAAAAAACCCTTCAACTTACTTCTGACGGTCTAAGGATGGGGGATATTGTTGGATATAGACCCACACACCCACTTGGGCCTACGAGCCAACCAGGCTCAGGTGTAACAACTGAAGCTTATGGAAGAAAGAAGAAGGAAGACAAGGCCCACAGGTAAATGATCATCACTTTACTTACCTGCTTGGAACGCCCTTGACACACGCGACATGACAGCAAAATGCAGCAGGACGCAAGATCTAGCCTTTGCGCCGAGCATAGCTATCAACTCCGAAGAGAGTTTGAAACAAAGAGACAAAGAAAGTAAAGGGGAGATAGGAGAAGAAGGAGGAGGAAGTTAGAGAGAGTGACTACGAGCTCTTAAACTATCGACTACCTATTTTGTTGTTCTTAGAAAGTTCAACTTTGTATCTCTTTTTAGGCTCAACTTAAACAATTCAAACATAACTTTTGGCAATAAATCTCTTTAATTATTGTTTGATTAGTCTATAAACTATTTTATCGGTTTTAGACTTCAACACTCAAGGAAACAATGCCCTGAGTAGTCATGCTGATTGATATTTCCCTTGAAGGAGTCTTTGGTTTTCTTCATGGTTGGATAAAGATTTTATAGCTTCTCTGATATTTTACCAACATACCATACCGATATAAGTGATATACCCATATTCTTTAATGAGAATATATATTTTAAGAAAACAGAGTCCATGTGATCCAGAGAGAGCATAGAGAGTGATTTTCCAAAGTGATGGAAAGAAGTGAATTAAATTCGTTGAAAATCAGAGCTTATCTTCTACTGGTGCTAAGCTCAGATTGGCATGCCACAAATTTTCCAAGAAAGTGTTGGTCAAAAAGATCAAACAGAGAAAAGAAAATTCCCTTCATACACTAAAGCTATATTCTTGGGGACATCTTTAAGGAAAGTGAAATGAAGATAGCAACTTTAACTGCCCTCAAAAGACAGTAGCAGTTGCAACCACTCACATGTTCAAACTAGGATAACGAATCCTCAAAGAAATAAACCTTAAAGAAAGTGAGTCTGAGATTTTGAAGTTTTGGGGATGCTCTTCACAGCTTTGACAGCTCAAAAGCTATAAATCAAAAGAGAATTACATAAAGCTGACTGAAAATAAAAAAAAACAAATGTTAAAAATACAACTCTGAAGTATAGACTGGCCTTCTTTAATCGGTTTAAGAGCCATAAGATCGATAAAATCAGTATAGTTTGTTCTTTTGAATAGTCATAATGTCACAAGAAACAATATATTTTGTATAGAACAAAACTAGGATCAGTCTACGGCTGTAGTATTCTTTTGTCTATAGCTAATTTTCAGTAGTTTTCTAAGAACTGTAAAAACACAAACCAAAACAAGCAAACATGAAAGAGAACAGAGCAGAGTATTAAAGGAATCATCAAATCAGATGATCGGAGAAGGAGGAGTTTCCCACACATCAAACACATTCTCTTCGCTATGCAATGCGAAAAGCCGATCCCCACCAATGGAGAAATCACAGATGGAACCACCATAACTTCTCCTTAGCCTAGAAGTTAAAACCCAATCAGGTCCACAAAACACAGAGATAGAATCATTCATGGAAGAGAAAAGCTGTCCTTCATGCAACGCCAGCTTAGGGTAACAAGGCTCATCAGGCATCTTGCTTTTCATCAATCTGCTTCTCGAACTCCACCTCACGCTTCCTCCATACATCCTCAGATCAATAAAACCCAAATCCTCAAACTCATTCACCACACAAATAGAGTTACTATCTTCCATAGCTATAGCATCTCTAACTCTCTTCTCATCAATAGCCATAGGAGACCCAATATCCGACCAAGACCAAACCATGTTCTTGTCTCGAAAATCCAACAGACTAATGTAACAGTTGTCTTTTCTTGGAAACAATGTAGCGACAAGAAGACAGTTCATACCGTTCAACCATTGAAGCTTGTCTGCATCACCTAGTGACCAACCAGGACTCTCGTAGAAGAAATCGGTTTGCTTTCCGGTTATCTGATCCCAAACTCCGATTCCATACTCATTACTCCTACCTTTGCAGCTCGAAAAGATCTTATAATCCTGATTAAAACTCAAAGCTCCAGCTGTATAACTCTTCACTTGATTCTCATGACACACCTGAAACTTATACCGGAGATCACCGGTTGACGAGCTAAACAGACCCATGCCTCCGTCTCCTCTCCCTAGCTTCTCGCAAGCAGAGAGTACGATGTTGTCGGAATCAATCCAACCAACATCGTTAACTCTCTGGTAATCAAGGTTTATCGGACAATGCTCCTCCAACATCCAATCAAACACGTGGACGACGCTCCCGTGCGCGACGCAGCAACCGCCGTCAGGTCCGGCTCTGATGGCGGTTCCGTCTCCGGGAGCGATTCCTTTGACGGAATCGGATAAACGGAGACGGTTGCCGTCGAAAGGGCCCCATTTAGCGGTTCTGACGTGGTGGAGTAGGCCGTAGAAGGAGGCTTCTCTGTGGAGGAGACGGTCAGGGATGTTTGTGGGGACGTTGAGGTCTCCGGTGCGGAGGAGATCGAGGAGAACGGCGAAGCAATCTGGGTTTCTGTCGATGAAAAGAAGATCTTCTTCTTGTTTAGGTGGTGGAGAGAGGTTCCAGTCGTCGTCGAATAAGGCGCCGAAGAAGGAGTCGCGACCTGCGTTTGCGAGGGTTGTTGATGTCGTTTCGAAGATTCGACCTCCAACGTTGAATTTGATCCTGTCTTTTGAGTTACCCATCATCAATGGAACAAAGGATGATGAAATTCAAAGAGTTTGAACAGAAAAGGTGAGAGCTTTTTTCTTTTGTTTTTTCCGAGAAAGCAATCTTCAATCATTAAGCTATGGAGACAACAAGACAAGAAGACATGAAATGATCATAGAGAGAGAGGGTAATAAAACTTCAAATTCAGATCAAACTCGAAGAGATTGAGCTCTTGGGGGCACGGGGAAGAAGATATTTTGATTGATGGGTAATCAAAATTCAAACACGTAAAGATGAGAAATCGAATTGACTCTTCAAAACTCGATCAAATTCGAGGAGATTGAGGTTCTGGGCACAAGATGAAGGTGTTTGTGATTAATGGAGGAATCAGAATTATTACATGATCTGGAGAAATTTTTTGAAATTTTAGAAGATGTGAGAAGTTGAATTGTCTCTCTCTCTCTCTTTTCTCTTTCTCAGCTTTATTTCATTCCGTTTACACACAAACCGTTCTCTACATTTATACAGTGCCTGCGCAAAATATCCGGACTAAAACAACTGAATTAAGTGATACTAAACTCTTAACAACTTCAAAATTCAACATATCTAAAAAATATATGTTGTCATAATACATAAAAAATTAATATCCAATATGATATTTTATAAAATTCATGTTACTTATCTTTAGATAATTTAAATATTTAAAATTGGATAATTTAAATACAAAATATAAAATTATGTGTTGTAGTTATTTTTGAAAAAAATAGATTTCATTATAAATATTCAGGTAAAGATCAGATTTTAAATAAACTACATTTCGAATGCTAACTAAAGAAACCAAACCCGATAAAAATAAAATAAAAATAAAAATATTTACATGAATTTTATATCTTTATAATCAAATTAACCGAAATCCAAAAAGAAAGAAAACTGATCCTAGCTCGAATGAATGAGTACGTTCTACATCAAAATGAGAACAAGAAAAAAAACAAATATAAGCACTACCCGTGGATCTAATATTGGTTTTTAGTTTACTAGTTGCGTTACTCATATATCAACCGTAGGATGTAAGTGTTCGTAAGATATTGTTTCATATCCAACGGTTTGTATACCGTGTGTTAAATTGCCAAATCGGGAGAACATTCCCAGATTATCAACACCTCGTTGGTCATTGTCAATATTTATCTAAATGTTACTTTTTGGATTTAAAAGATTTATGTTTGAAGTTTCCACACATATTAATAAAAATTAATATATATTTTGATTTATTAGTTTCTGTTAATTTATTTGTTTTCCAATAAAATTTTACCACTCATATTTTAAAGATTTTAATTTATATTTAAAATAAAATAAATTAATTTATATTTTAATAAAATAAATTTTAATTTTTTTTATATTATGTTAGATTTGGATTTATTATGTATTTCTAATTTAAAATTAATTGGTGACAAATAGATTGACCATAACTTTTTAGTATTCTTAATAAGTGGTAAATTTTAATTTCTTTTTATACCAAAAAAATAAAATATCAATCATTTGTATATGGAAGAACAATATTTATTACCTTTATCTTTTTATATACGCATCAACTTGAATTTGTGGAGTTGCCAGGAAAAACTATAGTTTGTATTTTTCGAGTAACATAAAGCGCGATGTCCTTATCTTATTTTTTATTTATTGACTTTCGAAATACAACTTTGATAAGAATAATAAGAAGAGACTTTCTTGAGTATGTTATCGATTTTTGAATGTTCGTGCTGACAAAAAAGTTCGTGTTAGTGGAACAATTCAAATCAAACGATATAATAATATAATCATTTGTGACTCATTGGCTGCCGTGATTTAAATATTTATTTATTGTACATATCGAGGTATAAAATAAATTAGGATTTTAATTTTAAAATAGGAAACTAATATGAAATCAATTTATTTTAGTTAAAGAAATCTTAGTTATATGTAGTACGCTTACATAATTTATTTATTAAAAAATAAGAGAGTTTATATCAGTATTTTTTTCAAAATGTCACCGTCAGAACGAGTAAATAAAACGATAATGTGTGCAATTTATGCCTTTGAGATAAGAGAGGACCAAAGGTGATTAATTGCATCACAAGGCTTAAGAATTGCCATACATAGGCGACATTAATATATCCACTCGGATAGACACAAAGTATCGGTTAAATCCAGATCATATTTTAATCATATCAGTTTTTTGCATTATAATAAAAAATTAGCTTATTTTATTTAAGAGTCACTATTTAAAAAAATAAAATAATATACAAGTTCAACGTCAAGGAGAGTCATGCGGGTCGTGGACGGCACACCAGCATCTGCTTCTTCTTCGTATTTTGGTCCTAAACATGATTGGAGGATTATATAACCCATTCTATAATTCTCCATCAAAGAAAAAACATGGTCAACATAACTTGTCCCCATTATTTCCTATTAAAAGTCATTTTTTTGTACTTCCAATGCACTCTTGTTAGTAGTATGATAACTTTTTAATTCTTGTTACCCCCTCTTAATAAGAAGGTAGAACCCTAGAAGTTGATTTATATCAATTCTGTAAATATTTACTTGTTAAACTAAGTAAATATTCTAAAAGACAACAAATGTAAGATGTTTGAGTCGTTTGACACATTTAGAAACGAATACAAACGTGCCTTGGCCCTTGAGTCCTCTTACATGGTTTATGATAAATACATAAGATAACTAAATATATATACAAATTTATCAATCATCATTAAAATGAATCGTTAACAAGGAGAAATAATGGAATTGAAGGTGGGTGGGAGAAAATTACTAGGGTTGAGTGAGTCAATACACCTCGGCTATGACCTTTAATAGATTTGTTTGAACACTTCTACCATATATATGTAAGAAATAAAACAAAAACTTTTTTTTTATCACAGTGTTACATGAAGCAAAACTTTGTAGCTGACTTCAAAACTGGAATTGAAGTCAATTTAGAGCTGAACTAAAAATTACTTGGAGATAAGCAAACTATGATTTACCTTAGAGAAAAAAAAATCATCAAAGGAATTTTTTTAAAAAACTTTGTACAAAATTTAAAAATATTCCATAAGGAAGATTTGAGAATATCTCTTCCTTGAAAAGTTGGTTAAGGTTAGCCATTAAATCTGTTAGTATAAGTAGAGAAAAACGTGCATTGGGTTAGATACCACATCAAAAGAAAGACCATAAGCATAAAGATTTTAGTGTGTGTGATCACTAAACATAAGAGTTAGGGTCATGAGGGAATGATGAGAGGTTCTTGGGTTAGGTAGATTTTTAAATGTGTTAGGCTAGTATCTCTGTTTGAATGTGGCATGTAAGTCAACTCGAAATATAATTAGTAATACATTTTTTCTTTATAAAGAGAAATCTTCACTATTTAAGTTGTTTTACTTTAGGAAATAAATAAAGCATAGTACTTGTACGTGTTCCTCTTTGTATCAGACCCATCTTGCACTTTCAGTTGGTATTAAACGCATCACCAAAGTCGCTAGTGAGATTCTAAAGATAAGAGGGATGATAGAGTACAACATGAAGCATGGTGGTTGAGTTGAAATGAGCATCTACTCTATTAAAATAGAGTCATTATTTTATCTACCATAAAAAGGTCTATGTTAGACCACTAACTAGAAATCTAAAAAAATATTTAAAATGTATTCATATATGATATGTTCTTAACAGAAACAATACAAATCTAGCAGGAAAATTTGCTGTAAAAACCAAATACATTTCTATTATGCAATTACTGTTTTTTAATCATATTTATTTTAGGCCAGATTTTATGTATATTTGGATAGTTAACTTTGAAATTAAATAGTACAGCCCAATTATTTTTATAATTATTTGAAAATTATATTTTAGTTTTGTGTTTTTTTTTACTGTAAAAATTAAACATAAAATGATACAACCAATAAATTAAATAAAATAAGTGATGAAAATATTAGTAATAAAATTTCATTGTAAATAAATTTCTATATATATTTAAAATTTTCAAAATAATAGTTGTAGATAAATTAAATTTTTTTATAATATATATATATATATATATATTTATAATTTATTTATATTTTCAGTATTATTTTTAAAATATATATATATCCGCACGGACGTGCGGGTTCATCTCTAGTTGTATTCTAAAACTCAGTCATTAATAGGGAAATTGTTAATGCAGTGAAGACTGAGTTTTATAAGCTAAAGAAAAATAACTTTTCAAAGTGCCCAAGTACCGATCGTGAAATACTACATAAAATAGTACAATAAATTCTATGTGTAATGAAAATATATAGCTGACTTGAACGTGTTAGACTAGTTTCTCTATTTGAGTGTAACATGTAAATCAATTCGAAAAAATGTTAGTAATATATTTTTTCTTTGTAAAGAGATATTTTTACTATTTTCTATTTTAATACTTCGTAAAATAAATAAATCATAATACTTGTATACGTTATTTTTTGTATCAGATCCATTTTACACTTTCATAAGCTAAAGATTGATTCTCTTCCACTGCAAAATTGTTAGTTCCACATGTAATCAATCGACCTATATTTTTAACTTCCACATAAACAACCAGATTTGGCTGTTTCTGGTGAGCTGGCTCACATTAACATTAGTCTGGGGTTTGGCCTGGACACCTCTCTTGTTTAATAAAAAAAAAACTGTTCATGTTCACAGCTTACTCCTCCTAAACTCGAGAAACGCTCAAATTTGTGAATACCAGTCGGTATCATGGTTTTGTATTCATAAGATTAGATGGAGGAATAACTTTTTGGTTAATGAGTTGGTTAACTTGTCATGTTCTCTTTTAGTTATACTTAAGTTATCTCAGAACCACTTAACCACCTCCAGCCACCCTCTTGCTTTTCCTTTTTCAGGTATTAGGTCAAATAATGCCAACTCAATTCGTTTATGTTTATTTTTTCCAAATATTTTATATTTTATCCTTTTAAAAATCGAAGGAATTTCGAACGTTCTGCCATAATCTGCCCGCTACTCGTAGTCAATTTTTAGAGTTCAATTTTTATGGTGTCCAAAATCAAATAAAATTTGTAATTGGTCAGTTTTATTGTTG
This sequence comes from Sinapis alba, assembly GCA_012274485.2. Classification (NCBI taxonomy): domain Eukaryota; kingdom Viridiplantae; phylum Streptophyta; class Magnoliopsida; order Brassicales; family Brassicaceae; genus Sinapis; species Sinapis alba. The sequence goes on along the minus strand of MU106350.1, from coordinate 70,268 downwards.
TTCTGCAGACAAATTCAAGTTGTAGAAAAAAATAAAAATAAATTCAAGTTGTAGCTACTAGGATTTTGAAAAGAAATGTTGGGTTTTCGGTTCTAGCCCAATGACATTTGTTATATATAGGCTGCATGCATATTTTATTGTTTCATGGGCCAAATGGAGTAGCAGCCCAAACGAAGATTCAAATGTGATATATGTAAACACAGAGAATAAGAATATGACTCATCTAACGAAGAACGAAATCTAAAAATATTGTTACTCACAAGTTAATTTTCCTTAATTTACACGGACAAAATGGTTGACTTCAATACACACATTGAGAAATTTCAACGACGTAAAGAGTTATTCTCTTCCTCACTTTACAATCCAACAAAAGTTCTAAAGAGAAAAAAATACAATAGCTGACAAACTTGTATGTGTTGATTGAAATCTATTTTCTGCTGCTACAGTTTATGTTTTTTCAGTTCTACTGAATTGGGAATCGTCTTAATCGTCTTAGGATTATTACAGGCTTTATTGGAAAAAATTAATGTTTAATCAATCATACGTTTCCATGCTTCTTCATGTGTACTTATTGTAAATATGGGCTAATTGGTTTTACACAAAACAAACTTGTTCCACAAAGGCATCATGAGATCCAGCAGCTTACAACTTTAGCAACCGCAACATAATCATATATTACAAGCAATGAATACTGACTTATAGATCCCACCCACTTTCAAGGAATAGAAACAGAGAAAAAAAAGCTGCAAACTAGGAAGAAGAGGAAGCTTGTGTACTTGAGTTCGAGCTCGAGCTCCCGTAGATGTAAGAGCTGAATCCCCAGAACGTCAAGATCAAAGAGAGGATCTTGAAGCCGCTCATCGGATCATGCAACAGTATGACAGCGGCTATACTTGTGATGGGCACTCTCACGGCATTAAGAACTCCTGCCATGACTGTGGATGCCAGAAACAAAACAGCTGTTGCCCCAAGAACACCTAGTTGAAACGTGACTGCGCTCCAGACAAGAACCTGAATGTACTGAGACTCGCCGCCTTTGAAACTCTTAGCTTCATGAGCCAGCCCTTGGAAATCTTTGCTCAACACCATTCCAAGAGTGGTAAACGCAAAAGCTACTAGTGAAACCATCACTTGCTGTTCCAAAGCGACATGGAAGAACCTTCTTCCCAGCAGCTTCACGAAAACAAGCTCTGATAAGGCGAAAATGAGCCCGTGAAGCGCAGATCCCATTATATCCCAAAAGAAACCTGCAAAGTACTGGCGGTTGCTGACATAGTCATACCGATCAGAGCTCGAATCCAGCGCTATTATAGCCATAGCACCAGTTATTATCACAATGGAGTTAATAACAGAAGCATTCATGGGGTTTTTCACAATGAGGTAGCCAAACAAAGCAGAGAAGGCAAGCGAAGAAGACGCCAGAAGAGAGGAAGTCGATGCAGGGAGGTAGGCGTAGGCATAAGCGTACATAAGGTTATCCGCAGCACTCAAGAAACCGAGGACGATGTAAGAAAGGACAAGCTTTGTGTTGAGAGGTGTTGGTTTGATGTTGCGAAAGATGTATGTAGGAAGTAAGATGAGACAAGTGATTGGCCATCCAGCAACAGCAACCCAAGAGATGATCCATTTGCTTTGACCACCGTTTGAGAAGTAAAGACGTGACAGTAGACTAGAAGCTGGGAAGGCTGTGAGCATTGATGCACCACTCAGAATCAGTAGAATCCAGTGTGAAAGGGGCTTTGATTCATAAGCTTCTTGAGTCGATTTCTTGACGTTAGAAATCCAATTTGAGTATGAAAAGGAAGCAGATGGGCGTTCTGTTGTTTCATCCATTAGAAGTCCTGAACATATTAAAACATCAAAGAAAGCTTTTGACTTTAGCTGTGAGTTCTTCTGCTAATGAGAATCAGTATTCAACAACTATTGATGAATCTCAACTACTAAAAATTGAAACTTTATACAATTTCTCGAATGGGTTTAGACCAAAACCTTCTCAGGTTTCCCCCAAACCGAAAAAGATTACAGCTTTATCAGATTATGAAGAGTTTATGCTAGCCCTAACTACAGAAACAAGACTGTTCAACAAGTTACTGAAATTTTGGATGATTGGAAATCAAATTCAACAGGTAAAACCCAAAACTGAGAAAGAAACAATTGAGATTTTAAGAGATTACTTACTGACTGATACTAATGACTCTGGATTATCTTCTTTCAAAGTTATCATTTTTACAAAACCACTTCTTCTTCTTCTTCTTGTATGAGTGTGTTCCTTGCAGATCGCAATAATTCCGGTGAAGAAAGAAACTGTGGCATGCGGTAGGGATCATGGGCTTTAGGAGTTCACAGATCCTTAGCCGTCGGATTAGCAAATCTAACTATTAGCGGCTTAGATAATATTGTATTTTTATATTTCCCATGATAATAATGACCATTGACCGTATGTTTGCCAAAGGTTTATTTGCTATGGTTGTTGGATATGATGATATTTTAAGAAGAGAGTTTTGTCTTAGAAGTGACGTGGAGAATCTTTCTCCTTTCTCGCTCTTTCTCATTTCTGATTATTAGGATTTCAAAGAATTTTCGTTTCTTTCAATTATAAATACAGTACACAGTGCGTCATTGCTGACTTATAGTGGGTTAGATCATTAGGCCACAATAAAGATTATTGTAGGTTCTTAGGACCAAGTTCTTAACATAATATAAGAATCATCTCTTAATTTTAACTAAAAAAAAATTAAAAGACAGTTATTAAATAAAAATATTTAAAAATCGCCTCTTAACTTTTTCTTAATTAAAGTTAAGAAACGATTTTTATATTATGTTAAGTATTTCACTTTAAGAACTATGCAATAATTATGTCTTTAGCCATACTCTTCCAAAATTTTATAAATATAATTTAACATTTAAATAATATTTTCCACTCAAATAATGACACTTGGATCAAACTTTTTTTATCAGAAATTTTGATCTCTAAGAAGAACTGGTTATTCGCTTCTCTCTTTTTTTTTTTTTTTGCTCAATTGATATTAGTATTCATTAATTTATTAAAAGAGACTTGATTAGAAACTAAATGATATGTATACCCTTAAAATATCTGTAGAGCATCCACAATGAAAATATCTACTCATTAAGGTTCTTAATATATATGTATATATATATGTATGTAATTACTTCACATTTACGATAGAATCTATTTATTTTAGAGAAAATATAAAAAAATAAAAATAAATTGAAGATAATCTAACAAATTTTCGAACATGATATTCAATAGAATAAATATAAATCATGTTTTTATATTTAGTTACAATATATTTAATAGATTCAAACTTAAAACATGCCACATAAATTTTAAATATGAGTTTGAATTAATAGAACTAATTATTATAACATTTATATAAATAATAAAAGTTAATTATTTTATTATTTTAAGATTCTGTAACGTAAATTTTTAAACAAGTCCAAATAAACATTATTATGCGGGCCGGATATAAACCCGTATTAAGTGGTTCGAATAGTAAATCATCGTCAAAGATAAACACTTCTTCAGTATATATATGATCGCTCTGTTCAGTTTCAGTGCTTCTCCTTCCCATTCTCTTCTTCCTCACTCACATCTCTCTATTGTTCGTGAAGAACCAAAGCCATGGCTCACTCTCTCGGCCTCACTCAACCCAAATCCACTGACCATCCCAAGGTTTGTTTTGTTTGTTTTCTCTCTAACTTTTCAGAGAAGTTTCGTTGACTTGATTTTGTGTGTTTCGGCGCGCGCAGATCTCGTTCACCGCGAAGGAGATCGATCTGACGAAATGGAAAGGAGACTTACTCGTGGTTGGTGTGACGGAGAAAGATTTGAGCAAAGACACAACCTCAAAGTTCGAGAACCCGATCTTGAACAAGCTTGACGCTCACTTGAATGGACTCTTAGCTTTAGTCTCATCGGAAGAAGATTTCACCGGTAAACCGGGTCAGTCAACGGTCCTTAGACTTCCCGGTTTAGCTTCGAAACGGATCGGTTTGATCGGTCTAGGAAAGTCCGCTTCTTCTCCGGCGGCTTTTCAGGGCCTTGGTGAAGCTGTTGCTACCGTTGCCAAAGCTTCTCAATCTAGCAGCGTTGCTCTTGCTCTTGCATCCCCTGATAACGAATCCAAGCTTAGCTCTGCATCTGCTTTAGCTTCAGGTAACGCAAAGTTTGCGTCTTTGAGAACTCATTGTTTGCTGATTTGTTGCTTGTGGTGTGGATAGGCGTAGTGCTTGGATTGTTTGAAGATGGTAGGTTTAAATCTGAGTCAAAGAAACCATCTTTGAGCTCTGTTGATATCATTGGGTTTGGAACTGGACCTGAACTAGAGAAGAAGCTCAAGTACGCTCAAGATGTTTCTTACGGTGTTATTTTCGGGAGAGAGCTCATTAACTCTCCTGCCAATGTGCTCACTCCCGGTATGGATCTGTGGATATCAGTGTCATTGTTGTCCTGATCTGATAGGGTTTTCGTTGTGTTGTTTCAGCTGTGCTTGCTGAGGAAGCAGCAAAAGTGGCTTCTACGTATAGTGATGTGTTCACTGCAAACATCTTGAACGAGGAGCAATGCAAAGAGTTGAAGATGGGCTCTTATCTAGCTGTTGCTGCTGCTTCGGCTAATCCTCCCTTCTTCATCCACCTTGTGTATAAGCCTTCAAGTGGCTCTGTTAAGACCAAACTTGCTCTTGTTGGAAAAGGATTGACCTTTGACAGGTGAGAGCATTCCCACATCTGCTTTTGTATTTGGTCTTGTTTCAGTGGTTGTTGATTTGATTGAGAGTCTTGTGTTTACAGTGGTGGCTACAACATTAAGGCTGGACCTGGCTCCTCTATTGAGCTCATGAAGTTCGACATGGGTGGTTCAGCTGCTGTTCTTGGTGCTGCGAAAGCCATTGGTGAGATTAAGCCTCCTGGTGTTGAGGTAAGCTTCCCCCATTCACATTCTTTTTTTTTTTAGCACAACTAACTAATTTGTGTTCCACAACCAGGTTCATTTCATCGTTGCAGCCTGTGAGAATATGATTAGTGGAACTGGAATGAGACCTGGTGATGTCATCACAGCCTCAAATGGAAAGACCATTGAGGTATCAAATGATTTTTAACGTAGGTTTGATCTTTTGCTGTTTTTTCCTATGGCGATGCTAAGTGTTGGCAATGATGTTTTCAGGTCAACAACACAGATGCTGAAGGTCGTCTAACACTTGCTGATGCTTTAGTTTATGCTTGTAACCAGGGCGTTGACAAGGTATTCTGATGTTATTCTCTGCTCTTTTGATAAGAGAAGCTATAGAAGCTGCTTTATGTTAAAAAGTGTGAATTTGAACTTGCAGATTGTTGACCTGGCTACACTGACGGGAGCATGTGTTATTGCTCTTGGAACATCAATGGCAGGTATATAATCCTAAGGAAACCATGCATTGGGATCGTTTTATCTTATATGAAGATTGGCTCATGATGTTTTTTCACTTGGCAGGAATTTACACACCTAATGATGAGCTTGCAACGGAGGTGATTACTGCATCAGAGAAGAGTGGAGAGAAGCTGTGGAGGATGCCATTAGAGGAGAGCTATTGGGAGATGATGAAGTCTGGATGTGCTGATATGGTCAACACAGGCGGGCGAGCAGGAGGCTCCATCACCGCAGCTCTCTTCTTGAAACAGGTGAAAACAAATACTATTTTGAATAACTTTTAACATGTTTTTGATGTAAAACAATGGTAAAAAAAAAAAGACAAAACAAGCTCTGCTAATTTCGGGGTTTCTCTCAGTTTGTGAGCGAGAAGGTGCAATGGATGCATATAGACATGGCTGGACCGGTGTGGAACGAGAAGAAGAAGTCTGGGACTGGGTTTGGTGTTGCGACGCTGGTCGAATGGGTGCAGACGAATTCTTCTGCGTAGATGTAACCTGGAGGATGAGATAAAGAGAGACCCTCTTTTTCTGATGTTGAAGTGATCACTGGTCTTATAATAATGTGTCAAAAGTTATTGTGTTTTAAATGTTTTTTTACTTTTTTGAACAGTATATTATCATATGTTGAATAAAAGGCTCCTTTTGCTTTGTCGTTCAAATATACTGTCTGAAATTTCTTTACTTCTGAATCTTCAAGATTGGTCCTCAAGGAAATCCTGAAATTATTGTGTTGCAGATAAAATAATTTGATAAGTTATCCCCACGTTTACAAAAGTATGTTTAGTAGGTAGCCTCAACTTAAAATATCTTTAAACTAGGTGGCGGTCTCTTCTTTCATTTTAATTTTAAAAAGAAGTCCTCTGGTTTCTGTTGGGAATTTTAATCTTTATTTATGGGATCCACCACGTTTGATTCACGGCAGAATGAGTATGAGTCGATTATTTGAAATATTTATATTGAAGAGTAGGTGTAGGTTAAGTTATTTTCTGGCAGACAACTACAGATAGGAGAATTTTAAATTGCGTATACTAACCTGCAAAATTTTCTTTTATTTCTTTTAAAAAGTAATTTTGAATTAAAAAAATAAAAAATAATGAAATTTATAAAAATCTTAAGTATAAATATAACTATTGCATATTAATCAAGTAGATCGAATTTAACCTGCAACACAAGGCTACTTCTAGTTAACCAAAATTTTCTATGTAAATAGTTATTTTTTGCTTTACGGTTTCCAATTGAATCGGCTTTCTCTAGATTCCAATTGAATAATAAAATTTAGTTTAGGGTTCTCCAACTATTACTGAAATTTGAATGTTTTCTTTTTCAGGCTTTTGCATGTTGTATTCGAATTATAACCGATTAAAATAAAAAAATATTTCAATTCCACTCTATTTTTCATTTTATATAAATGAAGTATACAATTAAATTATTCTATAAATAAAACAATAATTTTATTTTTTATTTTATTTTTTATTTTTTGTTCCAAAATGGATTAGGATTAGAATAAAACTGAATTCTAAAATTGAGTTACTCCATTTTTTTTTTTTAAATAAAGTTTTATATTAGGAATATTCTGAGAATGAACGTCCAGTTTTCTTTAAAACCGCAAATGGTGTTTGGATCGAACATAATCTCATCATTTGTACTGCCTTATTGACCTTTTTCATCTAACGAAAACATGGCTCACAAATAAAAAAGGCAGCAGTCAACTTAACTCATTGGCCACTTTATTAAACTTTCTGTTGGCAGTACAAAATCTCGAAAAAAACAAACAAACTTGATTGGCCATTATTCTTTGCAAAAGCAAACGGCGTTTGCCAGACTCTTAAGAAATGCGGTTTATAACATTAACAGGAACAAGTTGAAGAGGATGTTTTCTGTGGCTAGTGAGACCAGGCGCTTCATCAACACTCACTTCCTCCGTCACTTTCCAATCAAAATGGTACAAAAGATTCGCCAAAGTGAACTCCACCGTACTCAATCCCATATACATAGCCGGACAACCTCTCCGTCCACTCCCAAAAGGCAACAACTCATAACTCGTCCCTTTAGTTTCAACATTGCTATCCAAAAATCTCTCCGGGATAAACTCATCAGGATCCTTCCACACATCAGGGCTTCGACCAATGGCCCATGTATTAACATGAATCCGTGTTCCGGGGTATATATCATAGCCCTTGATCTTGAATCTTGACATTGCCTCTCTTGGAATCAGAATAGGACTTGGTGCGTGTAACCTCCAAGTCTCCTTGATCACCATTTTCATGTACTCTAGACCTTCGAGATCCTCGTAGGTCACTTTCCCTTTGTCTCCTACTCGTTCACGTATCTCGGTCTGTACTTTCTTCATCACCCTTGGGTGTCTTGCAATCTCTGCCATTGTCCAGTCCATTGTTATTGCTGATGTGTCTATGCCTGCTACAAACAAATCCTGTAATGAAATAAAAATGCCTCAATGATCTCAGTTCCTCAACAGCTAAATTAGGTGTAAATTTCCGGATTCTCCATTCGAGTTTAGATTTGATTTTGGATTTTTGATACTCTGCTCACAAACCCATTAGAGTTTCTTTTGGGTTCTTATTGAATTTTAACCAATATCCGAATACCTAAAAATCGAAAAACAAAACTAGCTAAAATATTTTTAAATAATAGGAATTACTCAAAAAAAACTCAAGAGTACTATCAAAATTATCTAAAATTATCTAAAACATTACAATTAACAAAATAATCCGATATAAAACTATTAAATTCTCCAAAATTTAAATCTAATTAACCAAAGTTATGTAAAATTGAGGTTAATAAGTTGCTAATTTAGGATTTTGGTTCGGATCTGATATCACCTTATATCTAAAGTAGCATTCAGTCTCCTTTGGATCTCTAAAGCCAGTCCGGATTCGGGTTTTTTCTAGCCAGTTTATGATTTCAAATTCATTTGTAAACACCTATGCCTAATCCAAATGTTTTGTGCTTATTATGAACTGATTTTTTTTTAAAAAAAAAATTGAAACTTACCATAAGAATGGCTCTGATGTGTTTATCAGTGATCCGTGAAGACCCAAGTTTGGTTTCTTGACTCTGTAGCTTGAGCAACACGTCAATAAGATCTTCACGTTCATCTTCCTTCTTCTTCTTCTCTCGATGATCCACAATAGCTTTCTGGTAAAACGTGTCGAGATCTCGAAAGCTCTTCCTCCGGCTAGCTTCAAGCCCCGAGATCCGATCAACTATCCATCCAAACACCGGAAAAATATCCTCCGCCGCGAACTTCCCGATCACTCTGTTCGCCTCCGTGAAGATCTCAAGAAACCTCTCGTTATCGATCCCACTCCCGACAAAACTCAACCCGAACGCCATCCGACAAGTGAAGCTCGCGACGTACTTCGCGAGCTTCCCCGTCAGATCCACCTGAGATCCAGACGCGGCTGAGTCGGACAGCGAGTCAACGAGTCGACTCAGCTCCTCCTCTCTTATGTTCCGGAACGAGTTGGCTCGTTTGACGGAGAAAAGCTCGAGGACGCAGAGCTTGCGAACGTCTTTGTAGTAATCTCCCCACTGAGTGAAACCTAGGCCGAGGCCGTCGTAGAAGAAGCTCTTGGTGATGGATAGTTTGGGGCGTGTACAGCAGTCGGAGTCGTGGGCTTTCAGAACTTCCTCCGCCGTCTCAGGTGAGTGAACAACCACCGTGCGGACGCTGCCGAGGTAGACGGTGATGACGGGGCCGTATTTGAGCGAAAGATCTCGGAGGTTGCGGTGAGGGAGGTTTCCGAGCTGGTGGATGTTTCCTAGGATTGGTAGCTTTGGTGGGCATGGCGGAAGGTTCTTGGAGGAGGGAAGAAGATAGGTTTTGAAGAGGAGGAGAAGTGGAGGAAGTAGAAGCAGAAGAAGAAGCCATGGGAACATCTCAGTGTAGGTGGAGGAGATGGGGAAGGAGAAAACCGTTTCGTTGTTATCTTCTTCTTCCTTTTGTTGAAATGTATGCGAGCGTGATATAAAATAAAATAAAATAAAATAAAATAAAACAAGAGTACTATATATGGTTTAATTTGATTAAGTTTTGTTTGCCAGAACTTCCAACCACACGTAATCACACTGATATGGTCAAGTCTTAGGACCCTTTGAAAATATAAATGCTAAAATCGTCTTCAATAATTCACTCTATATATTTGTTTTAAAGAGAGTAACTTTATAATAAAGTTAGATTTTACTTTAATGGTATTTTATCTTAAATTTTTTTAAAAAAAAATTAGATTGGATTTTCCATAAAATTGTGGATTTCATAATTACATATATATAATATATACATACATATATATACTTATATGTATTGGCTTTGCATTTATCTAAACATCATAATAGAACTTATCCTTTAATTAAAAAAAAAGTCTTTAATATGAGTCTATGACATGTATAGATTGAATCATGGATGTGTTGTCTTTTCTGTATGTATTTCTTTTTTTTTACTGCAACATTACCAAAACATAGCATATGTGGTAAGAGTATGATCACTATTTTTTTCTGGGAAATTTAACTCACCATAAATTTGATTATTTTTCAAATTTATTTTCTAAAAAATAATTATTTTATAAATATATTAAGTATGTGATTAAAAAGTTTAAATTAACCATTCTAATTCATTTATAAATGTTTAAGAATAATTTATAAAACATTTATAAAAATTTATAAACTCAAACTCTAAATAATAATTAATAAATATTAAACTCAAATGTTAAAGAAAAATTTATTGAGTGTAATTTTTAAAAGTGGTAATCAAATTGTGTTATTTCAAACATTCTTATTTTTTGTCGAGCAATATCTAGTTAGGGTTAAAAACTTCTCAATGCAGTAGGTTTAATCCTTCCATATCCAATTTGACATGATATCTTAGTTTCATATGTATTTTTCTATAAAGGAATTAGAGACTCTAAACACACACAATTTGACTCAATTCAAAAATTGAAACAAATGTTAGAAATTGGTAAAAAAACAGTATTTATTAGCTTCTAGAAAGATGAGGTGAATACTATCAAGACGCAAAGGTTCCTTCTATGCAGAATAAGCACCACGTGAATTATGAATATCAAAGTAAGCTATTTTCTACGGAATAGATAGTCTTTCTATCTTGGTGTGATTTTTCTTTCGCTTACAATTGAATATTGTATTTCATTACGTGTTGTGTTTGTCTTTATTAATCATGATAAGGAAATCAACCCAAGCTGCACAAACTGTTTTGGAATACTATTAAATTATTTCATGGTTATTGTGGCATTTGGTATTATTATTAACAATGAATGAAACCACATAATATTTTTCTATGGGTTAATTTGTGTACTGACCATTAGAGGGAACAAAAAGAAAGTGACAGAGATATACATGTGAGGACATTATTTTTCTTTACAGCAAGTAGAGTTGAGAAACACACAGTATTTACATAGTACTATTCTATTTTTATGTAACAAATAAAACAGTTACTTATTTCTAGCCCTCACATTCACAGACCCCTCATTATTTGTAGTAAAAAGGCCCGCGAGGTGATTGAAATCGCCCAGGAGTCAGTGAGGACAATTTTTTTTTTTTTTTTAGTTAGGACAAATTTATTTTCAGTTTTTCACAGTTACTTATTTTATAGAATTACCTCTACTTAGATGCATATTTGTATCGAGTGCGCGTTGTACACAATTTTACATCTTTTTGGTAAATATGCATTTATTTTTGTGTGAAGGCAGCTGCTGGTGTGTGTTGGTTTCATGGGTCGCTCAAATAGTTAGCGGGTCACCCTCATTTACCAAATTGAATTAGTCTTCTGACTGATTACACAGTATATATATATATATATAATTTTTTTCTTATTTCAAAATACCTTTTCATAATTATTCGTATTTTACACACAAACTCATTCCTACTTTGCTACGTTAACAAGTTACACCTAACCTATTAAACTTAAAATAATTCATTTCCTTAGGGTCGAAATAATCCTAGAAGCACTTTGATCCAATAGTTTTGGATTAAAAGTTCACTAATAGTTTAATATCAGAAATTTTGAGATTTGAGTCTATAAATAATATACGTCGCTTTATTATTAATTGTACAAACTAAAAAAAAATGTTAACATAAAATTTTAGCACAATGTTAAGTAAAACCATTAGATATAGACACGTTGGTTTACATAGACCATTAAGCTAAGTTTTCATAAACCATAAAAAACTATCAAAACTATTTGATTATAAAATTGTCAATATAATATTTTTAAAAATTTTAGTAGAATAATAAACGAATGTTATAAAATATTTTATTCCCCGTTTCGCAAAGAGTGTCGTTTTAGAGAAAAAAATTTGTTACAAAATAAGTGTCGTTTTAGGATTTCAATGCATAATTTATTGATTTTATTTTCTAGTTTAATTTTTTATTGGTTGAAATATGATTAATTGTATGGATAATGATTTTTTTATAGAAAATATGCAAAATTAAATGTTTTCTTAATCTGTGTGCAAAAAGCTAAAACAACACTTATTATGAAACAGGGAGTGAGTATAATAAAGTGATTTTCATGTTTAAAATAATGAGAAGTTACGTAAAACTGTCATTAATTAGTTTCCTCAATCCATTAAAATTTTACCTTTAAAAGTGCTGACTTTGTAATTTTGTTAACACCGATGCAAAAAAAGAATCACCGACAGCTCCAAACGAGTAAACATCAGCCGTTGATTAGATCAAACGACGTTCAAAAGAGATCCAACGGTTAGAAAGCATCCAACTCCCATGAAGCCTTTCCTTCATTTAAAGAAATATTCACTCCATTTCACACGAAGAAGAAGAAGGAGGAAGAGATCAAGCTCTGCTCATCAATGGCGATCCTAAAACAACCGATCGCAATTCGGATTCTGATATTCTTCGTTCTCAGTGTCAATGTCCATGGCTTTTACCTTCCCGGCGTCGCTCCACAGGATTTTCAAATGGTCAGTTACAAAAAAAAAATGGCTGCGTCGCTCGTAATGTGGCTTCGTTCTCTTGCTATAAGATCATTATGGTTTTGATTCTCACCATAATTAGATTAATCGATTACGTTTCTGATTGAGATCCGACGCAAATTCATCGTTTTGACGAAGAGATCTTTCTGATCGGAGACTCTGATCTCAGTTTAGTCGCTAACTGTTTCGTTTATAGATTATGAAATTGCTTCATTAGTGTATATATTGTATTATCCGAAAAATCTGAACCGAACCCGGATCCGAATCCAAGTGGTTCCGAGCTGATCCCTGTTAGAATGTTTTATATTGATTACTGAATAAAACTTTTGATGATGGAATTTGCAGGGAGATGCATTGATGGTGAAAGTTAATAAGCTGACATCTACAAAGACTCAACTTCCATACTCGTATTACTCTCTTCCTTATTGTCGTCCAGAAAAGATCGTTGACAGTGCAGAGAATCTCGGGGAAGTTCTACGTGGTGATCGGATTGAGAACTCTCCCTTTGTGGTATCTTTCTTTCTTTCTTTCGTTCGTTCTTCACTTGTTGGGTGTGTCTTGATGAAATCTTTGTTTGTCTGTCTGTAAATGCAGTTTAAAATGAGGGAATCACAGATGTGCGCTGCAGTTTGTCGTGTAAAGCTCGACAAGAAAAGCACCAAGGCGTTGAAGGAGAAGATTGTTGATGAATATCGTGTTAACATGTAAGAAGGCATTTCATCCCATCTCCTTTTTGGTTGAAATGTGTTTATGAAGAAGATTTTGATGTCATATGCAGGATTTTGGACAACCTTCCGCTAGTTGTTCCGGTGCAAAGGCCAGACCAGGATAATGTTGTGGTTTATCAGCATGGTTTTCATGTTGGTCTCAAGGGGATCTTTGTTGGCGTAAGAGCTTTAAACTACTTTTATGTATTATTATTCTATTTATAAAAGGCAGGAAGTTCAGATTCTTACTTTTTCTGCTTTTTGTTTTCTTGTAGAAAAAAGAGGAGAAGTATTTTATCCACAATCACTTGACCTTCACTGTTAGGTTTCACAGAGACATAGAGACTGATTCTTCAAGAATTGTCGGTTTTGAGGTTAAGCCCTTCAGGTAGAGAGCATTTTATGATTTTTTAAAAATTAAGGAACTGACTTTTGCAGTGTGTAGATTAATAAGTCTTATGTTTTTTTTTTTTGTCTCAAATACAGTATAAAGCATGAGTATGAAGGTGAGTGGAATGAAAAGACTCGGTTAACGACATGTGATCCACATACAAAGCGTGCAGTCACCAACTCTGAGTCTCCTCAAGAGGTCGAAGAAGGGAGCGAGATTATCTTCACATATGATGTTGATTTCCAGGAAAGTGAGGTGAAATGGGCTTCTAGGTGGGACACTTACCTTCTCATGGCTGATGATCAGATTCATTGGTTCTCAATTGTTAACTCTATGATGATTGTTCTTTTCCTCTCTGGTATGGTCGCTATGATCATGTTACGGACGCTCTACCGAGACATCTCCAACTACAATCAGTTAGAGACTCATGAAGAGGTCCTCGAAGAGACGGGTTGGAAACTGGTTCACGGAGATGTTTTCAGACCGCCAGAGAATCCGGAGTTGCTCTGTGTCTATGCAGGAACTGGAGTTCAGTGTTTTGGAATGATTCTTGTCACCATGATCTTCGCTTGTCTCGGCTTCTTATCTCCTTCCAACCGTGGTGGTCTTATGACGGCTATGCTTTTGCTTTGGGTTTTCATGGGACTCTTGGCCGGATACGCTTCTTCTCGTCTCTACAAAACACTAAGAGGAACAGAATGGAAGAAAATCGCTCTGAGAACCGCATTCATGTTCCCTGCGACCGTCTTTGTTGCATTCTTCGTCCTTAATGCCATTATCTGGGGACAGAAGTCATCCGGTGCGGTCCCATTTGGTACAATGTTTGCTCTTGTCGTCCTCTGGTTCGGAATCTCTGTTCCACTAGTCTTCATCGGTAGCTACATCGGTTTCCGAAAACCCGCACTAGAAGATCCTGTGAAAACCAACAAGATACCGAGACAGGTCCCTACACAGGCCTGGTACATGAACCCAATCTTCTCCATTTTGATCGGTGGCATTCTCCCATTCGGTGCAGTTTTCATAGAGCTCTTCTTCATACTCACTTCGATATGGCTTCACCAGTTCTACTACATATTCGGGTTTCTCTTCATCGTCTTCATCATTTTGATCATCACTTGCGCAGAGATCACGGTAGTCCTCTGTTATTTTCAGCTTTGCAGTGAAGACTATCAATGGTGGTGGAGATCTTACTTAACATCAGGCTCTTCAGCTGTTTACCTCTTTCTCTACGCAGCCTTTTACTTCTACACTAAGCTCGAGATCACCAAGCTCGTCTCTGCAATCCTCTACTTCGGGTATATGCTCATTGTCTCGTACGTTTTCTTTGTATTCACTGGAGCAATTGGTTTCTACGCTTGCTTTTGGTTCACCAGGCTTATCTACTCTTCTGTTAAGATCGATTGATCTTTTTCTGAGAAACCTATCTTGAAAACCTTCTTCCATTTTTTTGTTCTACACAATCTCGTTGTAGTTCCTTTTACTTTGAAAGATATTGGTGATAATTTTGGGACATGGACACAGAAGCTTTATTTTATTGTAGTAACGTTAACTTGCTGCACAAGGAAGCTACGGAATGGTAGTGAGTTTGCGTAACATCAATCTGTTAAACATGTCATACAAGATGTAAGTTAGTATTGCAATCCAGTAAAAAAGATACAGATTTTATTAGTATAAGATAAAACGCAATTATTGAGTTCGATGGGATTTAAAGAAGCTTCCACAGTTGTTCATAATTTATATCGCGATTAGCAATTAAACAAAACGTAATATTGTTGTAAGCATACTATTAGATTATTTGTAATGGTACGCTGTACATCTAGATTCGATAACTTTGTGTATGCTCCTTTTATCTAGGACTTAGATGTTAGATGTGCAGTTTTTTCTAGCAACCTAGCTCTTCACTAAACAATCAGTCGATTTCTACAAGATCTAATTTCTTTTATGTAGATTATAGGAGGTAAGGATTATCAAAAGTTTAAGAGTGCATCATACAAAG
Source organism: Sinapis alba (assembly GCA_012274485.2). Lineage (NCBI taxonomy): Eukaryota > Viridiplantae > Streptophyta > Magnoliopsida > Brassicales > Brassicaceae > Sinapis > Sinapis alba. The sequence goes on along the minus strand of MU106350.1, from coordinate 54,779 downwards.
CTATTCGTTGTGGTCATATTTTGCAAGAAAGCATGTATAATGAGAATGTCGTATATCAAGAACCGATCGATGATCCGAGTGTTATGTGAATAGAAACATCGTCAAATTTTGTTGTAAAATTGTTCATCAATAGTTTATTATTATTTGTAATAGAAATAAAAATTACACAGTGATATACTAAGTGTGTTTGAAAAAGAATTTCTTATTTGTTTTCTCCCTTTGTTAATTATTTGAAATTTTATTATTAAAAACCTTTAAATATCTACCAATGAAAATGCTTTAACAATATCTTAATATTTTTTAAAAAAATTCAACAAAATGATATGGAGTAACATCAGATGAAATTTCGACGGAACCATTTTAGATAGTTTGCTTGAGTAACGCATCACCCTTTGTGCATTTCTCGCCGTCCCCGCATTGTCCTTTGATTCAAAAACTGGTTCATCGTGGCCGTTAGAGTAATAAATAATCACGTGTATCCAGCCTCACACGAATCAAATCTCCCCATCCAATTACAGCCTCACACGTAAGTAATCCCATAAAAAACAAGGCTAAATCACATTCACCTTTGAATAGAGAGGTTTCGTCTCCATATAAATAGGAAGCGACGACTCAGGAGGACCACCGAATATCGAGACGTAGATTCGCCACCGCAGCTAGATTCGTATCCCGGCAAACTCCGAGAGAAACCAGCATGAAGAGACGAAGAGGGGGAAGGAAATCATCGGTGACGGTGGAGGTTAGAGATTCGAAAGGATTAGAGTCGAGAATGGTGAGGAGGTTGATGAAGTTCGAGGAGTTACCAGGGTATATGCAGGATAACGAGTTTATACACGACCATTACCGATGCCAATGGTCTCTCAGAGATACCTTCCTTAGTGCCTTCTCTTGGCATAACGAGACTCTCAACATCTGGACGTACGTAGTAAAAGCTTTTACATTCAATCTAATTTCAAAAAAACGCCGTCTGTGGGGATCGAACCCACGGCCACGGGATTAAAAGTCACGCGCTCTACCACTGAGCTAAGACGGCTTTTTGATTTTCTTGGGTTTGTTATATTAACAGGCACTTGATCGGGTTTCTGATGTTTATGTGGATGATGGTGGTGAGTTCCTTAGAGACGACGGAGCTTAGCCTCTCTGGACTCTTCAACGGCATATCCGGGTAAGAACCGTCGAGGTTAAAATCGTCACTTTCGTTTCTAATTTAAAAGTTTTTATTAAAAAAATAAAACCGGCTTTTTGGGTGTGTGTGGGACCCGAGGATAGAGCGTGGATTCGCCTCTCCAGCAATCAGACTCTGCTTCGTCATGTAAGCTTTTTGTTTCTTTGTTATATTTTTTTAAAAAATTCGCGGCTTATCTTATCTTCAGTGTGATATATTATTAGACATATGTTTGGCATTTTCTAATAGTAGAGTGTAGTAGTGGTAAAATAAATTGCCCCCACCATGTGTTCTTTTCGATATGTTTGTTTGGATCTTTCTTCTCTTGTGTTTTGAGCCCATTAATCTTTTCCCGAAAATCACATAGCTTTTGAGTAAAAGAAACGAAAATGACAAAAAGAGAATCAATTACAGAAAAGTGTTTACGTTGATATCTAAAGTTGTTCATGAAATCACATGGCTTCTATTGATAACCGTTAATATGAATAATATATGAACAAGAGTAAATAAAGTGAATAAATTATGTTGAAGAATATATATAAATATTCTTTTAACATGCTTTAGAGTGTGTGTTTTTTGCTAAAATGTTTTAGAGTGTTTGATGGCCAGTGGTGATTATACCTTACAATGAATCCAATTAAGTTTTGTTTTTCTTTAAGATTTAGTTTAAAATCTTGGCTCTCATAAAAGAATTAGTTAAAACCTCATGAAAATGCCCCAATAACTTAGATCTACCACTGCTAGTGATTATAAGAGAAATTTGTTTTTAAATTAATAAAACTAAATAAAAATTATTGTGTTTAAAAATATATAAACATTATTAAAATAATAATTTAAATTATTTAATAATAAAACGATTTCTTATCGTTGTTCTTCTAATGATTAAAAAAATTATATTTCTGCTAGAGGATTGAATTTGAAGGAATAGAAAGAAAACCATGTTTAAATACTAAAAATATTTTTTTCAGCAAATGAAGGAATAGAAAGAGAACCATGTCTAAATTTTCACAAATCAAAACCATAGTTTTTAAGAAAAAAATATTATCTAAAAAAGTATTTAGCAATTAGCATACTAATTAGCACGATCTTTTTTTATATAGAAAAAGTCATTCAGTTAGCACCATTTTAAAGCTTTAAGACTTCCATTTTTTTAAAAAATGTTCGAAATTAATAGGAGTACTTTTTTGGGAAAATGACTGATTTAACTCTTTGTCTAACAAATAATTGATTTAATTAGATGGACGGGGTATATGTATATCAAGTTCTCTTTAGCAAAAAAAAAGTATAACAAGTTTTGTATATACTATAATACTAGCTGTGTTTCCAGTAGATGAACATGCATGCATGCTGTATACGTTAACGGATATAAGAATATGCATGCTATATGCTGTAATAAGACTTATTCTTGGGTTCACCCCTAGGGTGAACCTAAAGGTTCACCACCCAATAAAAAATCGACATGTCATATTATATTTTTAAAATAAAAAATAGAAAAAGAAATAGAAAATACTGGAAATTACAAAAAAAAAAACGATAATTTTATTTTTAATATTGTTAACACCGTCAGTAAAACCCTAAATTCTAAATACTAGACTCTAAATCTTAAATACAAAACCATAAACCCTTGAACCCCTAAATCCTAAATACTAGAACTCTAAACCTTAAACACTAAACCCTAAACCCTTGGATTCCCTAAACCCTTGGGTAAACCCTAAACCCTTGGGTAAATCCTAAATCCTTAGGTAAATCCTAAACCCTAAGGTAAACCTTATTATTACTATTTAGGGTTTACCTTAGGGTTTAGGATTTACCCAAGGGTTTAGGGTTTACCTAAGGGTTTAGGGTTTACCTAAGGATTTAAGGTTTACCCAAGGGTTTAGGGTTTACCCAAGGGTTTAGGGTTTAGAATTTACCCAAGAATTTAGAGTTTACCCAAAGGTTTAGGGTTTAGGATTTACCCAAAGGTTTAGGGTTTCCCAAGGATTTAGGGTTTCCCAAGGGTTTAGAGTTTACCCAAGGATTTAGGGTTTAGTGTTTAGGGTTTAAAGTTTATTATTTATGATTTAATGTTTGATTGACGGTGTTAACAACGTGTAATTTATACTATTTTTTATTTATTTATACATTTTTAATTAAAAATTCATATTATAATATGTCAATTTTTTATTGGTTGGTGAATCTAGAGGTTCACCCTAGGGGGTGAACCTAAGAATAACTCCTATAATAATGTTTTAATTTGATAAAAGAAAAAGAATGAAACTATTTATCGTGGTGAGAATTATTTCTCTGACAAAAAATTTAAGAGATACATGAGCAAAATAAATTTACCAAAGTCGTACTTTTTTCTCTTTCGAACCCTTTTTAATCAGAAAATAAATTTTTGAAGATTCTCTCGCAGGATTCCAATGTGACAGAACACATCCCACTTCTTAACTATCAAGAAGTAAACCACAAAGAAGCTGTTCCAAAATGGCCATGGCTGGTATACTTAGCTGGAGCAATGGGTTGCTTAATCTGTAGCTCTGTTTCTCACCTCCTCGCTTGCCACTCAAAACGTTTCAACCTCTTCTTCTGGCGTTTAGACTACGCAGGAATCTCCCTCATGATCGTCTCCTCTTTCTTCGCTCCTATCTACTACGCATTCTCCTGCCACACCAACTTCCGTTTCCTCTACCTCTCCTCAATCTCAATCCTCGGTCTCCTCGCCATCATCACTCTCCTCGCTCCAGCTCTCTCAGCCCCGCGTTTCAGACCATTCAGGGCATATCTTTTCCTTGCTATGGGATTCTGTAGCGTGGTACCAGCTTCACATGTGCTTTGCCTTTACTGGGGTCATCCTAACGTGTTATTCGCTCTCGCTTGTGAGCTTGCCACTGGTCTGTCTTATGCTGTTGGAGCAGTGTTTTATGTTAGCCGTGTGCCTGAGAGATGGAAGCCTGGCGCGTTTGATATTACGGGGCATAGCCATCAGATATTCCATGTGTTTGTTGTTTTGGGAGCTCTTGTTCATTGTGTTGCCACTCTTCTCATTGTGGATTTTCGACGAGCGTCTCCTTGTGGGTTTTTGTAAGAAACTTAGCTTGTGTGGTCTTCCAATTTGATATATGATCTAAAGTTAGCTCATTCTGGATTGTGATATTTGAAATTGAAACTACGCTTGTGGGTTTTAGGGACCTTATCATTGGATTCCTCTGTTTCTCTATAGATCAAAAATCTTATCAACAATAACTATTATTGAAATATTGTTTATGATTTCATTAAACAAGAAAGATCTTTAAACAAAAAAATATTTTTTGCTCATGTCAAATTGAAATACTTCTAATTCAGACTGAAAATAGATCTTTTAGACTGAAACTCTGCTTCTTTTCTATTAATGTCTTTGCCGATTACAAGAGAGTATATTTATATAACTTAGAGAATATTGTAGACTTAGAGCATCCACAATGGTGTACCCATTGTGGAGTCCTTAACTGTTTGCTTTTTTTTCAGACTAAAAAAAAAAAAAAAAAAAAAATTCAACCAATCGCGTGCCGCCACGTGTCGTAAATAGTGTAATGATCGATCCTTATTTAGAGATTTTAAGGATCGAATCCTTAGGTTTTGGTGGGATCCATCGATTATTTAATTATTTTTTCCCTAAGGATTCCCTTTAAGGATTCTCCATTGGAGATTCTTTCCTTTGGTTAAGAACCACTTTACCCGTGCCTAACAACTATGAGCAGTCTAAGGATAAGAGTGGAGTGTGACGGCTAGATAGAGCTAGACCATAACTTACTCCAACTGCGTTGTCTCTCACTGTGCTCTGCTTCCTCTGTTCTACAGTGAAGCTTTTACTTTGTTGCAGATGACAGCTGGGTCTTCGTGGGCCTATTTGATGTGTTTGAATTACTGTGCTTGAAGAGAGTTTGTTGTGGCCCAAACAGCTCTCCTTGAGCTCCGTTTGTTGTATATCATCAAATACACACAACAAAAACCTGTCTTACCTTTAACAACAAGAAAGGTAGTGGTATGGTAGGCCATACAAGAGCCAATACCTAGTCTTGTAATGAGCCGTTGAAAACTTTAAATTCTCTTTTGGTTTTTTAATGTCAACAAACTTTTATATATTAAAGGGAAAAAAATACTAAATTTCAGCAGAAAATTATGATTCAAAAACCAGCTTCATCATTCCAAGCTTCTTTCCTTTTTGTATTCCTAAGACCTCATCAATATTTTAGAGGAATATTTGACTGATTTATTACGAGACGAACTCTTTTGTTTATTTAGTTTAATGAATTTAGATTTTTTTTTTTTTGAACTCTAGAAAAAGAATTTTAGTTTATGATAATTTTCAGTAAATGATTCTCTCTGCTGACCGAATTTCCTAAACTTTCTGCTTTTGATGATATGGACACGGCATCATAATTGTTCTTTTTGGGTCAAGCATGACTAATGTGAAGGAATAAAACTTTCCTTTATTATGGTCTTGTTTACTTTATTAGGTATAATTAGTTTCCTTTTGTACAGAAAAATTTAGTGTTTTTGTAATACTTCTGAACCATCAATTTTTCTCTCAGCCTATCTGTGAACTTGCTCGTCCAGAAAACTCGTGTTCTTCTGTAAATCTATCAGGTACGATAAGATTCTTTATTCCATTGCTTAGATTCTTGTTCACTTCTGTTTCTCCTAAAACAAAACAAAAAAGTCTTGTGAGGATTCTAGGACATGATTGCTCAGGAACTGCAGTTTTTGCTGTAATTAATTGGTATCATGAAGTTAGTTTAGAGACCATGAGTATATTGAATTGTACGTAAACAAAAAAAGATTATATATAGTGTTGTTTGAAACTGCACAGAGATGGTAGGAAGAAGCTACAGTTTAAATATGCGTGGAGTTGAGTCTCAGGAACTTAGAATAGCTCTTTACGAAACGAAGGAAGATGTTCAAAGACTCCAAGAAGAGTTAGACGCCGAGAGAGAAGCCACTGCCACTTCAGCAAGCCAAGCCATGTCAATGATTCTAAGGCTTCAAGGAGAAAAAGCGGCTTTGGCTATGGAAGCTAGCCAGTACAAGAGAATGGTGGAGGAGAGACTGTCTCACGCTGAGCTATCTCTGGAGCTTTTGGAGGATCTGTATTGGCAGAAAGAAGTTGAAATCAAGAATCTTGAAAGCACATTATATGCCTACAAATACAAGCTTTTGAGCTTGGGATGTAGGGGAACTGATGATGATGGTCATTCTTGTAGTGGTATGAGATGTTGCGATAGATCTCAAACACCATCTCCAGAACCGGTTGATACAGATCTTTTGGTGCCTGTGGTGAAGGAAGTTATTGAGCAGAGCTTGGATTCATCAAGAAGACATCAGATCAAGAAGCTAGATGAGCAATTAAAAGAGCTTACAGATTTTAGAGAGACATTCTCTCTGTCAGAAACTAAGAATGGAGAAATATGTGAAGCTTTTGCTGCAGGCTCGTCAAACATTCAAGATATAGTTCCAAAGGTGTGTAAGAAATCATCCAAACGGAAGAAAAACAGAAGCGTAAAGAGAGATCATGTACAAGGTGGTTTTTCTGCAAATGATGCAGAGTATCAAGCCGAGTTGCAGCGGTTGAGAGAGAGAGTAGAGCAGCTTGAGCTTGAGCGGGCGAGATGCAACACAGAGCCTCAAACTAGTGAGGTAAAGCAAGAAGAAGAGTTAATAAGTCATGTCCAAGCTGAAATGAAGAATTCAAGAACTGAGAAGTTACTTCCTTGTTATGATTCAGCTATTGTCTCTGTCCAAGAGGTATGGTAACATCAACTTCTGTCACTAAATCCACACAGTACTTAATTGCTGACAATTTTTGGAATGTATGTATATATATGTATATATAATTAATTAATTTTGGCATGTATATTGAAACAGGCAATGCTTTACTTCTGGCTATGAGACACGCCTTTCATCTGGACCTGGCGGCATTAGAGAGAGAGAGAGTAAAAACAGTAACTAATATTTCTACAAATAGGAAGAACATCTTGATTTAATTCAAGAAGTATACAAACCTTGAGAATCTTATAGATGTGTCATTAAGGTGTGATTGAGAATGTATTTGCGTTTGTTGTGTTTGCTTGAAGTAAGATCCATCTTTTTGTATAGTTGAGCCTTTGAGAAGCATTGTTCTGTTTTCTAGATATTTCAATGTTTTGATCAGACTTTATCATACTTATTCAATAGTTTGGAAAGAATGAAAGTGAAAGTTACCAACCTGACGAGTTTTGTGGATCCTTTGTCATCTCTGCACTAAAGAAAGTCTTAGATTAAAATCTCACAGTCACCAATCTTGGATTGTTCTTCTGCCACAAGCGTCTATGGTTTGGAGTCTTCACATAATTTAATCCTAAGCAAATAGATAAAATCCTTTCTTTGGTAAGTTGCAATTAGAACCAATGTTAACTGCGGTTGCTATCTGACCAAACTTCTTCTAGTTCTGTCTTAGCATTATCTTTTCTTATGCTCATTCGTCATCATAGCTTTCCACATTCTGAAACTGAAACCGATAAATATTCCTTTTACCATCTCAAAACCTTTTCTTCATTGGCACAACTACTTTATAAATAGAATAAAATCATTTTGTGTCAGTTCACCATAAGTCCATAACTTTGTGATTACTCATAGTCTGTGTGTAACTTACTGGGTGTCGCCCTCAGGAAGCAATTTTTTTTTCCTTTTACGGATTTACACCTTCTTCATTAAGTGAGCATCTGGATTTGCTAATCAATTGAAAAAAATCAGTGTCTGATATTTTTCTCTTTTGCACCTACCTCATCATCACTTCTAGCTTTTTTTTTCCCCATCTGGTTTTGATTATGAAAACTTGTAGAACATACAAGAGTGAAATCCTAGAACCCACAACAGGGGAAACATGAACCCAAACAACGGGTGACTTAAACCCAAACAAACGGGTAACACTTGAAAAAACTACAACAATCACAAGAAGACTAGACTCATACAATCATCACTTCTAGCTTGTCCTATAGCATCTTCTTTTTCCCATTAATATTTATAAGATAGAGCTTTGTTTCTAATACAACTAACTTTAGTGACAATAAAACAGACACAGTATATTGACATATGACAAGTAAAATGACAGTTTTGAATCTGTAAAATCAGTAAAGTTCAAATCTGTATATCAAAACCAATAAAAAAGTTTGAGATTTTTATGTGTTTATTAACCACCATGAGACATAATCTGCAAAATCAAAATTTATCATAATGAAACTGATGAAAATGTATTTACAAGAAATTACTGGTTTCCTTATATTGTTTTTTTGCTGCATGAGATTGGTTATTTCTTGACTCATCAGCTTCCTAAGATGGCATAAAGAGACAAATATGATGATGGCTTGTTGACCTTTGTTTGATGTCACCCCTTAGTGCATACTTAGTTTTAAATTATTAAATTAATAAAGGACTACTGATCAGGACAGTGAAGAGATTAAGCAGATCGACATCAGCTTCCACTTGCAATATAAATCTCTGCCACAATTCTTTTGTTTTTATCCAAAGTTAGGCAAAAAATGATATATTGATTAGATTATAATGGAATAGAAGATTAGGAGAAGCTTCATTGCTAGAATCATAGCACATACATAAGCTATGATCATGATTACAAATAAACCCACCAACACTTTAATTTAAAATAGTTAACTAATGAATGCGAAATAGAAGATTTGGTTGGCTGATTCTTGATCATAAGATATGGGTTTGCAGATCTTAAACCAAAAAGGAATATGTAAATCAAAGACTTTAATCCACAAAATCTCACTCTTTTTTAAAACAATTAAACTCATGAATCAAACTAAAGTCACCAAAAAAATGAATGAAAATCATCAAAACTTTCTGAAACATTGATACAGAAACCATTATCAAGAACTAGCTTCTCCTTGTGCTTCTTGAGGTTGATTATGCAGAAGAGAAGGACAAGCAAAGAGATACTCTTTGAGCCGTCCCATCTCATGTGCGACATCGAGCATGTTAGGCCTAGTTGAAGGAGTATACTGAGTACAAACCAATCCCAATTCAATCATTTCCAATATGACTTCTCTCCAAAGCTTATTATCACACCTCTCTGGCTTCCCCTGCGGTTTCCATCTGATCAACGCTTGTTCAATGATTCCCTCTAGAGAATTAGGGTAATGAGACTTCATAAACTCATGTAAGCTTGATCCTTCATTGACAACAACATCCGTTGGTCGTCTTCCACTCACAATCTCTAGCAAGAGAACACCAAAACTGTATACATCTCCATGGATGGATGCACGTCTCCCCATCCCATATTCTGATTAAAAAATGAATAAATACATATCAAGAGACTAATAATACTACTTGGTGAAACTTTGAAGATTTAGTTAAGAATGTGTACCTGGTGCAATGTAACCTACTGATCCGCATAACAATCCATCTGTTGAGCCAAATGACACTGAATCATCAGTAGAGACCGTATCTTCGACGCCTTGAACCAATCTTGAAATCCCAAAATCAGTAACCAGAGCGGTCATATCATCATCAAGAAGGATGTTGCTCGGTTTGAGATCACAGTGAACGACTTTGACAGGTGAATAGTGATGCAAGTAAGCTATTCCTTCCGCAACATCGCTGCAGATACTCACAAGCTGAATCAAATCCAAGTTCCTGCTCGAGTACTCTCCAGGGTATAGGTGTCTCTCCAAGCTCCCATTTGGCATTAATGGCAGAACAAGAGCCTTGAAACCAGGTTTGCTACAGGTTGTGATGATCCTGATCAAGTTCCTGTGCCTTGTCCTCTTCAAGATCTGACACTCTCTTTTGAAACTCCCTGAGAATTCCACTGCAGTCGTTGGATCAAGTACTTTGACCGCGATCTTCGTGTTGTTCTTGAGAACTCCCTTGTAAACATGACCAAACCTCCCTGAACCAACCAGACTAGAAGAGCTGAACCCTCCTGTTGCTTCAATGAGCTGCTGATATGATATTCTTGGGTATTTTGGGTCCTTTCGGTTCTGTTTCTCCTCATCTTCTGCCTCTTCTTCGTCGTACACTGTTAGATTTTTTCCAAATCTTGATCTTCGAACCAAAGGGTACCCAAAAACACACAGAAAAGGAGTTGCTATCAGAGATAACAGAACCGGTAGAAGAACAACAGGATACTTGTGCTTTTTCTTGCATGTCTGCATCCCTTTTACAGAGCCACACAGAAGAGGATCTCCTAGAAAAGACTCAATAGTCAGCTTAGAGAATGATCCTTTGTCAGATACATTTCCAGAGAACATGTTGAAGGAGAAATTCAAGTTCTTGAGAGTCAAAGACTGTTGAAAAGAAGGCGGTATAGCTCCGGTTAGTCCATTGAACGACACATCTAGCTCTTTTAGATATGGCAGTTGGCCTAATGAAGCAGGCAAAGGACCGAAGAAACCGTTTCTTGAAATATTCAGATGCTCCAGTGCAATGCAGCTTCCGAGCTGAGGTGGAATCTTCCCCGAGAGTTCGTTAGAAGATAGGTCAATGGATAGAACCATATCCATTTTGCTAAGCTCCAAAGGGAGTGCCCCTCTTAAGTGGTTGCTTGAGAGGTTGAGGTAAATCTTCAGATTTCTGAGACTGGAGACTACTTCAGCAGGAATCTTCCCTGAGAGGTTGTTGTGAGAGAGGTCAAGAATTTCAAGATTGATGCATTTCCCAAGGCTTTGAGGGACAGTACCAGAGAGATGGTTTCCGTAGAGAAGAAGTCTTCTCAGCTGAGAAAGGTTGGCAAAACTATCAGGTATTGAACCAGAGAGCTTGTTTCTAGACAAATCAAGAAGACCTAGACGAGGTATATCCCCAAGCTCTACAGGGATTTCACCGGTTAAGAGATTACTCGAGAGATAAACCCTTTCAAGCTTGCTTAGCTTGCAGAGCTCACGCGGGATTGGACCGGTTAAAAGGTTACTAGACAAGTTTAAAAGAGTTAGGTTCAAAAGGTTTGATATTTCTGGAGGTATAGAGCCATGGATACGGTTTTGGTCAAGATGAATCTGCACAAGATTCACAGAGAGGTGCCTTACGGAAGAAGTTATCTCTCCTCCGAGGCTGTTTCCGGCTAACTCGAGCTCTTGTAGGTCAGAGGAATTGGCTAGAGAGGCGAAAAAGGGTTCGAGGTTGGTGTTATTGTTGTGGCTAACGAAATGGTTATAAGAAAGGTAAAGAAACTGAAGGTGTGGCATGTTGCTTGTGACTTGAGAAGGTAACTCTCCGGTTAACCGGTTTGACTCCAAATCGATCCATTTGAGTTTTGTAGAGTTTGAAAGCGAAGACGGTACGTCTCCGACGAGCTTGTTCGACCAGAGAAGTAGAAACCGAAGTTCTTTGAGGTGACAATGGTTCTTCAGAGGGATTTCTCCGGTTAGAGAATTGTTAGAGATATCAATATATTGTAGAGATGAAGAAGAACCGTTGCAAAAGAGCTCGACCGGGATTTGACCGGTTAACCGGTTGGTTCCGAGATCGAGATAAACAAGCCGGTTAAGCAAACCAAGCTCATGTGGAATGTTTCCTTGTAAGAGATTCTCAGAGAGACTTAACTGCTTTAAGGTCTTATGTAATGAGCCAATCTCACTTGGGATTTCTCCTGTGAATAAGTTTCTGGAGAGATCAAGAACGGTTAAAGCGGTTAAGTTTGCGATGGACGGTGAGATTTCGCCTCTGAGATCTTGACCGCTGATGTCTAGCTCAATCACTCGAGAGCTGTCGTTGTTACACTTCACACCAAACCAGTTACAAACATCAACAGATGATGATGATGATGAAGAAGAAGAAGAAGAGACCCAAGTGCTTAGAGAGTTGTGAGGATCTGAAACAATGGATGATCTTAAAGAAAGCAAAGAGATTTGATCACGTTTTATTAACTCATCCTTGTCTTTTGAAGCAAGAACGGTCATAACAATGATCAAGAACGAGAAAGACAACAAAGAAGAAGAATCCATTTCTTTTGTATGTGTGTGTTTTAGTTCAGACAAGAAAGAATCAAAAATGGTGTTTGACTATACACACATATATATATTGGTTGTATAGATAGAGATATACAATCGAAGAGAGACAGTATCTCTTTGACAATCAAATGTTTGTGCCTAACTGCCGTTTGAAGAAAAAAATGAAACGTTTATAGTAACGTTTGGCGCCTGTGATGTTTGACTTATAAGGTCAACCAATATGGTGTGAACAATATGCCACGTGATCATTAGTATTTATACGTATTTAAGTATATGCAGTGTGGTTAGCTTTTCCTTAAGGCGTGTTCCTTTTTGAATGGTGGTTTACATGTCAGCAAAAAACTATAGCTCAAGGCCTAACTCCATCATATGTTTTGGGCTATTTATATTTTAAACGTCTTTAATTAAATGCTAGATTAGATTATAGACTAGTCAAGTTCGTGGAATTGGGTTTGAGAGTGAGATTAGTGGATGTTTATAGGTTTAAATTATTAAGCAGATATCATAACAACGAATCTAACTGTATCTACAGGGGTGGTGTATTCTCTACAGTGTCCGATGTGGTATTCCACGTGACATTTCAGTTTTGCCGACCTAAAAACAAAAGGCTCTTTGTGTTTATAATCGGGTAATTAAGCACTGAAATAATATTGGTTAATAAACTTAGCCTACCAGACAATGCAATTAGAGTGTTATTTATATCTGAGTGTAGGGGTTTAAATTAGATAAGTCTATTACAACTTGTTGCTGGAAAATCGAATTATATTTCTTCGTGGATCTACTAATCATCACAATCTGGTCCGTCTCGTACGCGGGCACCATCATATTTTTGTGCATGATTTATTATGTTTTTTTTTCTTCTCTTTTTAAAAGTTTTTCATATTGATTTCTTTTTGTTCTTTAGTAAAATAATAAAAAGCGAAGGAAATAAGAAAAAAGTTACATATAAACAAAAATAATCAAATGCCACAAACTGGTCTTCACCAGACCGGATTGATCAAAACCTAAATCGAAAAGACTAAGAACAAAATGGACTTCCTTCGCCGGCCAATCTGCCAAACCACCCATCAGAGCAGAGGTCACGTCGGCTAAAACCACCGCCAGCCAAAAAACATAAGAGCACCCGCAATGGGGAGTCTTTAAAGGGAGTCTTTAGCGAAAAAAATAATTAAATAATTAGTGGACCTCACTAAAACTTAAAGTTTCGATCCTTAAAATTCCTAAATAAGTATGGGTCTTTACACTATTTGCGACACGTGGCGACACACGATTGATTGATTTTTTTTTTAATCTGAAAAAAAAAATCAAATTTTTTTTTTTTTTTTTTTTTTTATGGATTCCATTCTCACCATTGTGGATACTCTAAGAACCAAATCAGAAAGAGGAATTTTTTGGAGACCAAACCATTAAAGTTTTCAAAAAGTTCTCCAAGTCTTATTCTTGCGCCTTGTAACATTTTCTCATAGGTCAGTTGTTGAGGAACTCTGTTGATATATCCCAAAAACTATTGATAGAGTTCTCCTAGAGTTTTGAGAGTCACGTTAAAGTCGTTTTGCTAAGGCTTTCTATGAACAACTGCTAATTTCCCACATCTTTATCCTCAATAGTAAAGTGTGTTTATCCCATACTATATTAAACACAATCATGTGAAGTTGGAAATTTGGAATCTAAATATCCTGAGAAAGACTAGACTTTCAGCTTATCCGTATGACGAACTTGGATATCCATCTCCAACATCAATAACATAAATATAAATATAAAATCAAAACCAAACTTCATTTTTGTTGCATTATCTCCTACATCAATTATTCAAGATGCTATAGAATCTTGATATGCAAGTATTATAGATTACAATCTTAAAAAAGAAGATAATATATAGTTATAGACTTGTAGATATAAAAGTTTAACATATGCAAAAAAAATATTTTCTGTATGAAGATATCAAATTGTTAATTTTCACCTTTTTAATAGTGAATAACATTTTATTTATTTATATAAATGAAAACATTTTTTTAAAAAGAGATTAAGCTACTAATTAATATGATTATGTCATATTTGATTCACACAATATTCTATTTTATTATAATACAGATTATAAGTATAAAGTTATAAAATATATCATAGAACTTTTATTTTTCGTTTTATAATAAAATCTAAAATTAATGTATAATAATATAATATTATTAATTAAGAAATTAATTAATATGTTATTTTATAAAAAAGTATTTATTTTTAATGATTTTTGTTATATTTTTAACATATTTTGTCATATCTAATAATAAAATTTAACATAGTAGTTGTAATTGATTTATTATTAATATTTTTATGAATTATTTTTTAAAAATATTATATATTTGATTGATTAATGTAAATAATAAAATAAAACGTATAAAATAATTAATGAAATGGTTTTACTATAATATTTATACAGTATATAATAAAATTAATATATAATGCGCACTATATTCTAAATATTGTATGTCTCTATTACTTTGTTAAAATAATTAGTGTTGCCAATTTCTCAATGGAAATAATTTTTAACTTTTTTTTTAATTTTTAATTTGATGAAGGAAAAAATTGTGCTACATTTTTTATAAGAATGAATTTACTGAATTTTGAGAAGTGTAAGAGAAAAACATGTAAATAATAAATTTAAATTTCTTTATATAGTGTAAATTTTGAAAAACATCATATTTATTCCTTTTTCCTTCTCTGGATTTAACTTTTGGTGATAATTTTTCATTTTTATTTCTCAAATTTTAATTTGTAGAAATATAATGGAAGATTATTTTCGGAGAAAAAATATCAATTGAGATAAAAACAAAAGAGTAGAGGTTTTTGAGAGGTTTGTTGGATTGTTCCCTTCACAAAATTTCTTTCTCTTCTTCAAATGTGTTCATAAGACCTTATCTTCTATCTCCACCTTCCTCCTCCCATGGCTTCCGCTGCGGCGGCTTCTCCTTCTCTCTCCTTAAACCAAACCTCTCTCTTTCAACAACACCAAACTTCTCTAGTCACCTGGCTTAAACCTCCTTCCTCCGCCCTCTTCCGCCGCAAAACCACCAAACGCCTCTTACTTCCGATTTCAGCAGCTTCTTCCTCCTCTTCTTCTACATCTCTCTCCGTCTCCGAGAAACCCACTGTCCATTTCCACGGAAATCTCATTGAGAGCTTCGAGAGTCACGACTCCTTCGCCGGAACCATTAAAGGAGCCACCTTGATTGAGAATCCCGTCGAAAGGAATGAACTTTCGGGAAGGAGGAGGCTGTTTACGCAAGACCCACCATGGATCTCTGCTCTGTTTCTCAAGGGTCTGACTAAAATGGCTGACCAGACTGTGAAAATCGAGCGGAAAGATATCGACAAGAGGAAGTTCGATTCCTTGAGGAGACGACAAGTGAAGGAAGAGACTGAAGCGTGGGAGAGGATGGTTGATGAGTACAGAGATTTGGAGAAGGAGATGTGCGAGAAGAATCTCGCTCCCAACTTGCCTTATGTGAAACATATGTTCTTGGGTTGGTTTCAGCCTTTGAAAGATGTGATAGAGAGAGAGCAGAAGCTGCAGAAGAACAAGAGCAAGAAGGTTAGAGCAGCTTATGCGCCTCACATTGAGCTTTTGCCTGCTGACAAAATGGCGGTTATTGTGATGCATAAGATGATGGGTTTGGTTATGTCCGGACATGAAGATGGGTGTATCCAAGTTGTTCAAGCTGCTGTCAGTATTGGAATAGCTATAGAACATGAGGTATGAGTTAATGGAGAAGTAAAGTAAGCTATGTGAAGAAAGTATGTATGAGTGGTAGTTTTTTGGTTGATTTTTTAGGTGAGGATTCATAACTTCTTGAAGAGGACTCGGAAGAACAATGCAGGGGATTCACAGGAGGAACTGAAGGATAAGCAATTGCTTAGGAAACGTGTCAATAGTTTGATTCGTAGGAAAAGGATTATTGATGCACTAAAAGTGGTGAAAAGTGAAGGTATCAAACCATGGGGCCGAGCTACACAAGCTAAGGTCTGTGGCAATTTAAACCCTTTTTAGTGGAATTGATGATATTTGCGTTTGGAAACAGTCTTTATTGTTGGACTCATATCAATTTTTTTTTTCAGCTTGGAAGCCGTCTGCTAGAACTATTGATGGAAACAGCTTATGTGCAACCTCCACTGACCCAGTCAGGAGACTCTATACCCGAGTTTCGACCTGCATTCAGACACAAGTTTAAAACCGTGACCAAATATCCAGGGTAATGTATATGCAACATCGTACTAGTGTGATGAGTATCTATTGATTTCTCTCAATAAGTTTGCTTATCTCTGGAAGTTTGGACTTTGTAGGTCAAAGCTGGTGAGAAGATATGGAGTTATTGAATGCGACTCGCTTCTTCTTGCAGGACTGGATAAATCTGTGAGTTCAGATCGTCTCTTTGATTTAAAGCTATTCCATTTATGAACTATTAAATGATCTTTCATTGTTCTTGTCTCTCATGCAGGCTAAGCATATGTTAATTCCCTATGTTCCAATGTTGGTACCACCAAAGAGATGGAGAGGGTATGGTTTGATCAACTCTTTTTTTTGTTCTTTGGCTCGAGATTTTATTCCCTTACATATGAATCATGCCCTGTTACTGAAAACCTCATGCTCATACGTTATTTCCTTTCAGATATGACAAGGGTGGTTACTTGTTTTTGCCTTCCTACATTATGCGTACCCATGGATCCAAAAAGCAGCAAGATGCACTGAAAGATATTAGTTCCAAGACTGCTCATAGAGTATTTGAGGTACATTTGATTTTATATTATGTGTGTTTGCTGTTTCTTTCTTTCTGGTGGTGTTTTATTCCGAAACGTAACTTGAACAGGCATTGGATACACTTGGGAACACCAAGTGGAGGGTTAATAGGAAAATACTTGATGTGGTAGAAAGGCTCTGGGCTGATGGAGGCAACATTGCAGGCTTAGTTAATCGGGAAGACGTAAGTAAATAGAATTCTTATAGGATTTCCGGACTTTTTTACTTTTCAGGGCTTCATCTGAGTCAACTCATCTACAACGTTTCACTGTTATGTGTATGATGTTGCTTGTATTCTATTTTTTTGTTTGTTTGGTGCTTAGGTTCCCATACCAGATAAGCCTTCCTCTGAGGATCCAGAAGAAATCCAATCCTGGAAATGGAGTGCACGAAAGGCCAAAAAGACCAACAGAGAGAGGCATTCTCTCAGATGTGATGTTGAGCTCAAGCTTTCTGTAAGAAATTCGTTCTCATTTACCTGCTGTAAATTTTGTTCTTGTCTTCACTTACCAGAGAAGATATGGACTGAAGTTAATAAGTTCAGGTGGCTAGAAAAATGAAAGACGAGGAAGGATTCTACTATCCTCACAATCTTGACTTCAGGGGCAGGGCATACCCAATGCATCCTCATCTAAATCATCTGAGTTCTGATCTTTGCCGTGGAACCCTAGAGTTTGCTGAAGGACGACCACTTGGAAAGTCAGGCTTGTATTGGCTGAAAATACATTTAGCAAACCTCTATGCAGGTGGTGTTGAAAAGCTTTCACACGATGGACGTCTGGCTTTTGTGGAAAACCACTTGGATGAGATAATAGATTCAGCTGAAAATGCTATTCATGGAAAACGATGGTGGTTGAAGGCTGAGGATCCTTTTCAGTGTTTAGCTGCATGTGTCATTCTGTCACAAGCCTTGAAAAGTCCTTCACCTTATTCTGTAATCTCCCACTTGCCTATACATCAGGTTAGCCCCATAAGTTTGTATTGAAAGTAGCTCTACTATTTATTCATTTGTTAGCTACTAATCTATTTTTTCTTTTCCTTTTGTTATGTGCAGGATGGGTCATGCAATGGTCTACAGCACTATGCAGCTTTGGGAAGAGATAGTGTAAGTTTTCCCGTGAACATTTATAATCTGCCTCTTTGTCTTGTTTAAAGTCATTATGCAAACTCATATCTTCTTGTAAACTTGGTTACTCTCAGTTTGAAGCTGCAGCAGTTAATCTAGTTGCGGGAGAAAAACCAGCTGATGTCTATTCTGAAATTTCATTGAGGTAATCATGTCAGCGATGCTGTCAATACGTTTATTCGTGTTATACAATCATTCCATGCCTTGTTTCTGATGATGTTCCTCTTTGTCCCTCTCTCCCTTTTCTTCTTCTTCGTTTGTGGTGAGATAGGGTACATGAAATAATGAAGAAGGACAGCAATAAGGATCCTGAGTCAAACCCAACCGCTGCGTTAGCAAAGATCCTTATCAATCAAGTGAGTCTCAGTGGTTTCCTGATTAATATTACTGCCACAGCAGAAGTTCTTTCCCGGTGAATGCTAAGTTTTCTTCTAATTTCAGGTCGACAGGAAGCTAGTAAAGCAGACGGTAATGACGTCGGTATATGGTGTTACCTATGTCGGAGCGCGTGAACAAATAAAAAGGAGGTTAGAGGAGAAAGGTGTTATCACTGACGAGAGAATGTTATTTGCTGCGGCTTGCTATTCAGCAAAAGTAATAATAGCATTCACGCAAATAAGTTTTTTTTTTTTTCTTTTTCTAGTTTCTGTTGTTAGTTAGTCTTATGCTTATAAAACATTTTCTTCTTAGGTGACACTAGCCGCCTTGGGAGAGATATTTGAAGCTGCACGTGCCATTATGAGCTGGCTTGGTGATTGTGCAAAAGTACGTACGGTCTTGTATCATGTTATTTAACTTTGCCCTTTTTATTTTTAGCAAACCTAACAGAGCTGTGTTTTATTTTGTTTTTTGGCTTGTCAACTTTACAGATTATCGCTTCAGATAATCATCCAGTACGATGGACCACGCCTCTTGGACTTCCTGTTGTGCAACCTTATTGCAGAAGTGAAAGACATCTGGTAAGTGTTTCAAGAAAGCTTACGCATCATCCCACTAGGAGAGCCAGTAATATTTGACTAATGATTGACAAATATGGTTGCAGATAAGAACATCTCTTCAGGTTTTGGCTCTGCAGCGAGAGGGTAACACGGTATATAGCCTATTTGTTCTTTTCTTTATGAGCACTGTGCAAGATTCCACTTGTATGATCTCTGGAGGCTTAAAAGGATTCTTTTACATTCTCAGGTGGATGTTAGGAAACAAAGAACTGCGTTTCCTCCCAACTTTGTGCACTCGCTGGACGGCACTCACATGATGATGACTGCTGTTGCATGTCGAGAAGCTGGCCTAAACTTTGCAGGTGTGCATGACTCCTACTGGACGCATGCATGTGATGTTGACACAATGAATAGAATACTTAGAGAGAAATTCGTTGAGCTATACAGCACACCGATCCTTGAAGATGTAAGTCTCCTATAACTCTCTGGTTATTAGATAGAAGCTTAGGAATAAACGTGTGACTCTTTTTCTGCACATCTGCCAAAGCAAAAGAAGTCTTTCGAGCTTGACTGAACAAAAGATCATGGATTTCAACTAAATTATCAAATACATTAATGATGATGCCTCTCTTTAGTTACTACTTCTTTCTACAATTTGATTTAGAATATGATTGAAGCTTTGGTGCCTCATCTGTTTGTTGACATTTTTTGTATTCTTGATCCAGTTACTCCAAAGTTTCCAAGAGTCATACCCGAATCTCGTGTTTCCTCCAGTACCAAAGAGAGGTGATTTCGATTTAAAGGAAGTGCTAAAGTCACACTACTTTTTCAACTGAAGAAAAAGGAGTACGTTTTAACTTGGGGGGATCTTTCTTGGTGGCCTGTAAATAACATCCACCACCTCAAAGGACATGGAACGAACCAGAATCAGCACGAAAGACTGCAACACACTAAGATTCTGACACAAATATTGCAGAAGAAGCTATTAGACAAATCTACTCAAGACAAAATTTGTGCTATCATTGAAGAAGTTTGTAGCTCAGCAGGTAGGTCCTAGGCAGTATTAAATAATGGATGCAAAGTCGTTGCATCAAGCTTGTCTTTCTGCAATGAGAGAATAGGTTTAGTTATGTTGTATGTCATTCGTACTGTTGTACAGGAGAGACACCTTCGTATAGAAACAAGAACACTCAAAAAAGAGAAGGGTACTCTCTGATTTTTGTAGCCAACTTTTTTGTCAAAAATGAGAGATCTTTTTGAAACTCATAAGCTTAGTGGATCAGTAATTTTATGCAGTAGTTGTACGATACATAAATCGCTTAACCTTAATCATGCAAGTGTAGACCTGTTTTTTTTTTAACTGGCTACTTTATTACTCAAACAATATGTTTGGTTGTTTGGGAAGCATAATAGAACAATCAACAACAAAAAAAAAAACGTTAATGAATCGGTAATCCGCTTTTGGACTCGATGACGGTAGATAATGTTGGAATGTTTCCTTTTGGATAGCTAACTGTAAGTTTAACCATGCTATTAAATCTTGAATCATTGATCTTTGTAGTCTATTCTGAAAAGTTAACAAGTTGAATATCAAATATCAAAGTATATTTTAGTATTATTTATTTTTTATAACAACAAAATTATCTTATATAAACAAATTAATTTTGAAAATATTTTGTTTTTTATAAAAAAATATTCTGTTTAGTTTCTCTAGTTTTTATTTAATTTTTATTATTATTTATTATTTTTAAAATAAATTTAGTAAAAGACTGACATGTCACCTTAATTGCTGGTAACCAAGTTAATTTTCCACTTGATGAATAACCTAGGTTTAAAATTTTTTATACTATACAAATTGGCTTAATAGTTTAATATACAAGTTAAATCGCATTGAAGTTTAAACGAGTGTATAAATGAATGTCACTAAGGTTTTGATTGATAGTAATGATGATAAAGCAGTAATAATATGCTATCTTGCAAAAGTTATATTCTCTCATTAATGTATTTAATAAAATAATTGGTAGATATATATGTAAATTATCACAAAATTTAATATATGATATATAATTTATTTATAAATAAAATAGATATATTATTTTATAATGTATAAATATATTATTTTATATTTTTTGTTATTAAAAATAATAAATCATATTTAGTTATATAAATTATATCATATTTTAAATGTGAAATATTATTCTTTTTAAAAAGTTAAAAATATTTTAATTGAAGATATTATTTAAAAAACAATAAATTTAACTTTTAGATATAAACATCATTTTCATATTATTAAATAAAATATATTAATTATATATAGTTTTTTTAAAAAAATTATATATTTTACGTACAAATGCTTTACCAAAAATTCTATATGAGAGCATTGAACAAAAAGTATTTAAAGAGTATTAGTATCTTATAAATATTTTTCTAAATATTTTTTTTTTGAACTGTTGATTGAACAACAAAGAATTTTTGGTTATTATATTCGTAACACAAAAGTTTTAGGAGAAATTGTCAAAAAATCCATAAGTTAAGTATTATTTTTAAAAAATATTTCTTTTAAAAATTTATTAATGTTTAAATTTAAAATTTAGTAATTATTGTTTAAGGTTTAATATTAAAGAGTAGATTGAGTTTATAAATGTTTAGAATAATTAGTTTAATGTTTTTATATAAATTTAAAATATTTATAAAAATAATTAATTATTAATGAAAATTTGAAAAGGGGTAATTAAATTGTGGTATTGTTGAAATTTCACAAATTTCAGTTTCGGTTTGTTTGCCAAATTAAACCCCTGATACAAATATAACCGACATTCATACCAGACTCTCGACTCTGCCTCCATCCGCCGGCTTCAGTTCTAAACCTTCATATCCTGTCTTCCTTCTTGGATCTTCTCCAAGTGAAAGCCTCGGACTTATCTCCATAGCTTCATCTGGGTATGTGCCTTCTTGCATATCTTTGCTTGTAGTTCCATATTTCCACCAGTCTCTTGTCACTGCACGCACTCCCTAAAAAAGCCCTAACTTTAGGGTCATTGCTCAAGTGTTTACTCATCTCTTTATGTTTCTCTTCAAAGTTTATGTCTTTCGATGGTGGGTTAATATGTGCGTAGCTAACTGTGTTTTCATTTGTTGCCCATTGTCTCTCCTCTCCTCTTTCAGGACCCAAGTTGTTACAAGCAGAGACTGTTTTTGGCTTGGCGTTTGTGTGATGGATCGTCTCACCAGTCTACCAGATGAGCTTCTTTATCATATCCTATCCTTTCTTCCCACAAAGTCTGCTGTTGTGACCTCTTCTCTCTCAAAGAGATGGCTCAATCTATGGAAACTCAATCCTATTCTCGACATTGATGACTCTGTCTTTATTCATCATGAAGATGGTAAAGGAGGGAGGGAAGTGATTCGACAGAGCTTCGTCCGTTTCGTGGACAGTGTACTTGCTATGCAGGGTGATTCTCCTATCAAGAACTTCTCCCTAAAGTGTATCACTGGTATCCATCCAGATACTGTCAACCGTTGGATATGTAACGTGCTGCAGCGTGGTGTTTCAGACCTTGATCTTTTCACCGATTTTACTTACGAGGACACTGAAGATGATAGTTATCACTTGCCTAAAGAGTTGTTCTTTAGTAGTACACTCGTTAAGTTGAAGTTAAGAAGTGAACATTGTGTTGATTGGTGGTGGCATGGCGGAATGTGGAGCGATTCTTCTTCCTTACCCATGCTTAAGAGTCTTAACATTGACTCTGACTTGATCTTTTGCGGTGAGATTGAAGAGTTTATTCCTTGTTTCCCTGTGCTTGAGGAGCTGCGAATGGCTAACATTGAGTGGGTAGAGTCGGATGTAATTGTGTCTAGTGCAAGCCTCAGAACGCTAAGTCTCCACGGCACCGGTTGTGAAAATTTTGTGAATCCAATGAGCGTTTCTTTTGATACTCCAAACCTGCATGTCTTAAGCTACTATGACTTAGTTGCGGAAGACTATCCGTTAGTCAATATGAAGAAGTTATTTCATGCTACAATCAATCTTATAGTAACTGATAAACAGGTTAAGCGACTCAGAGAGCCAAACAATGAGTTGTTAGAGGAGGAGGATGATGAGGGTAATGTTTTTCTCCACTTTGGCAATGTGGTGAAGCTCATGAATGGCATACAAAATGTTCAGAAACTTTCCTTCACTGCTGATACTCTCGAGGTCAGTTTTCTTGTCTATTATCTTCTCTTGTCTGTCTAGTTAGTACTTGTGAAACATTAGTTGCTTGTTTTTCAGGTGCTTTCTCAATGCTGTGATACATTGCCAGTGTTCAACAACCTCAAGTTCTTAGGTATTACAAGTGCAGAAGGTCGAGGATGGCAAGCAATGCCAGCTCTTCTTAAGAATTGTCCACGTCTAGAAACTATAATTCTTGAGGTAGATTGTAAAACTTGAAATTACATGTGTACTGTTTTAAGAAGCAGTTTTTTTCATGTTTCCTTTGTATCCTTTCAGGGTGTGTTACACTATGAAACTGATAAATGTGGGGATGCTTGTCCCTGCATTTCTCGGGAAGACAAAGGTCGTTCACTCAGGTCTTGTCCAGTGAATAGGATGGAGATTCAAGGGTTTCGAGCAACAATGAAAGAGATGACCATGATAAAGCATTTCTTGGAGTATTTTCCAAGTTTAAAGAGGATGGACGTGGTCGTTGAAGACAATGAACCTACGCAGCTCAGAAACCCAGAATTGTCTAACTGTATCACAGAGATGTTCGAACTCTACAACAAGTTGTATCCGAGTTGCAGTGTCGAGCTCATGGTCAGTGGTTTCTTGCAAAAGAAGTGGCGTGCACAAGGACATATCTGAAAGAATAAAACTTCGCTTGCTCTTAGATCTGCCTTATTTGACTTTGGCCTGTTTAGTTTTTCTTCAGTTGGCTTTGTAAACTGTCTGCAGACCAAACCAATGGCTAATTCTGAATCTGCTTCCATTGTTTTGTCTATTATCGTCTTTTCCTTTGATCTTCCCAATTTTTATCAGTCACTTAGGTGCTAAATTTAACAAACGCAGTTAGTGAATTTAAGAGCATTGAGGCCGGTAATTTCAGCAGCAGCAGAGATTGCAACTTTAAAAGCTGATGAAATATTATGGTAGTTGGATTTTCCTTTTCTATGACGCTCATCGTCATCAAGTATGTTGTAAATCTCAGAGAGGCTTGGTCTTGGTTTGGTATTCAGTATTTATCATCGGGTGTTAGCAAATTCATCATTCAAACCCATATGAAAATTGCACAGAATATCAAAATATCAAAATATCATCTTTGGTACAGTTTTATCCAAAGATAAGAGCTTAGCAAAGAAGTACATCCGTGAAGCACAAGCAACTGCAAAGAGGAAGTAGGGGAAGGAGTTTCAGGTTCTTTTGATGAACGTCAACGCGGTGTGTCAGTTTGTGTGCTTTTATGTTCCAGCACAGTGCAATTTCAGAGGAACCTGCACCCTAGCCTTTTAATTTGTTATTGTACAACATGAAATAAAGACACAGCTTGTTACAGTTTGGTATTGATATATGTTTCAAACAAAAATGGCTTTAGAAAAACGCCATCATAAAACAACTTTCTTCTTTACATGGATTCACAACCAAACACATGTTCCTACAAATCAACACTTCACAAACAAGAGCACAAGTTCTCTTGGTTTTTACCCAATAGAGAGAAATTAATATACAGCTACTTGTTCAAGATTCCTAGACTTGTCGTCACATTATGAAACAATTATATGGTTACCGTTCCTTGTCGCCGCTATGCATCACCATCTTCTTCTGAAATATTGAACAAGAACTTTGGTAGAGATGTGATCCGAGGAAGGTGTGCTAACAGATCACTGAATGAGTCTTTCCTTGACATGCCTTGTGTCTTGCTGCTTGAAGCATGATCGAGAAGAACTTTGTTGCCTTCTTCAGTTTTGTGTCTCTTGTTGTTGTTATCTAGCCCAATCTCTTTCCCATCGTTGGCAGCGGTCTCCAAGAGGTTGTAGAAAGAGTTCACCTTCGACATTACAGACTTCTCATCCGACGTGTCGGGCTGCGTGTCACTTAGCAGCAACTGTTTCATATCCTCAAATTCAGGGTTGTTCTCACAGTTAGCTTGATCCGACAAAAGTGCAAGGAAGTCGTTCATCGAGATGGATTGGTGTAGTCCAGGCACCTGTATCTGATTCCAGTTTCTTGATTCAACTGAAGCACCAACTCCTCCTTCGATTGCACGAGCATCCATCACTGAGTTAAAAAGAAACATTATAAGAATCTCCTAAAAGAACAAGAAGTGGCCAATTAAGAAAATGTGTATACCTGAGCTAGGCGAGAGTGCGTCATGAGACAGGGACATATGTTCTGATGATGACTGAGCCCCAACAGGAGATGATGATGCAATATTATTCTGAGATCCAGACACTGAAGGATCCTCAAATATAGATTGTCGTGTATCAAAGAAGAGCGACTCAAAATGTAACTCTGGTTCTCGGCTTAGGCAGAACAAGCGATGATCACACTGGATAAGCTTCTCTATATGCTTGTTCAATATCCCTGGGGGACATTGCAGAAAATGTTGCCTACCATATACACACCACACCACTGTCAATTAGAGCCTGTGACATTAAAGGACAAGGACACACAACAGACATGTTGTTTACCTGTTCATGCTGGCTTGACCATCAGTAAAATCTGATGTTGCCTGCCACAAAGTATGCTTCCTAGGCTGCGGATTAGTCTCCCTGAAAAACAACGGTCGCCTTGCCATCTGAAACAGACAAGAAACAAATTCAAATAATAAGTTACAATAAGGTTTATAGGAATGAAATGATCACGAAGAATGCATTTTTTTTATAATACCACGATGGTCAACGTTCCAGGCTCATCTTCAGGACAATTTGTCTTCAAGCCCATAATATCTGACCATTGAATCTCTATCTTGCTCTTAAGACCTTGTTCCAACACTTCCCACACAAGTTTGTGTTTCGCAAAGTAACATTTCGCAACTAGATCACCTTCATACCTCGATTTATACTAACAAACAAGAACCGCTTAGATTCCATATAAACTCCCAAGGCAATTTTTGAAGAACTCACTCACCTCCCATTGCCCAATCCTGAGAACCGTAGCAGGAAAGTTTGAAGCTTTGAGCTTCTCAACGGTTCCGACAAGAGAAGAAGAAGCATTATTGGGTATGGTTTCTTTCTTAACACTTTGAGAGAGTCTCATCTGAATGAGATCTTGCAAAGATGGGCTCTTTCTTAGGCTCAGTCCCAATGGACTTGGCTCATCAATAGAGACGCTTCTTCCATTGCTCCATAGCTGATTCGTTTCAAAAATCGATTAAAAAAAAAAAAAAAACCAATTAAGACAAGAGGACACGACAAAAAGACTTTATGGTCGGTCAAATGTAATAAGTTGCTTAGAAACAAACCTTAGATCGCTTGTAAGCAGGACCGTTCTCTTCTTCCAGAAAATCCTCGACGATCTCTAGTTTGACCGGCAACTTCGACTCCGGTCCTAGATTCTTCGATTTCATCAGTAAACCGGAAATGAGTATGGTTCGCAAGATCAGGAATTGAAATCAATGAGAGTGACGAATTTGATTTTGAAGATCTAAAAAACGCGAAAGAGATGGATTCTGTTTCTCTTTCTTCCTCGAGAGAGACTTATTAAGTTGAGTTTCTAGAAAATACCCAGATTAGCCCTTCCTCTTTGTCTTTACTTAGGAGGCTATTTTTGTCACTTCTTATTTGTCTTTTGGATTTTTTGGTTGATTCGCTGGCCGACACGAGAGTGTGTGTGTTGTGGATGTATCGAAAGGTGGGTCCCGCGGTTTTCCTTTTTAAATGACGGCTATTGATAGAGGATTCGCCACGTCTCCTTTTATTCCGATGTGGCTTCTTATCTAATCGTCTGTTTTGTCGTCACATGTAGTTCCCATATTCATTTTCCTAATATTAGCAAATATATATATGTCTAAAAAAATTAAAATGTGTCTAATAACATAATTATAATTTACACGTGATTCTTCTATTTTTTTGTTGTATATTTTAAATCTGATAATTATGTGGCTTTAGATTTTTGTATGATTTTAAATGAATTAAATAAATATTAATTGTATTGTAAGACTCTTGATTTACTAGAAATTCTAAAACGTCGTTTTTATGTTGTGGAAAAAACATATTCACAAACCAAAAAATAGAAATTAAGCAAAATTTGATTGGTTGAATTTTGTGGTTATAAAATACCTTTATGCTCCCTACATCAACCACAACACTAACCAATCAACCCATATACCTCATATTGATCTTTTTTAATTGTTGGTTACTAATAGAATAGGTTTACAATTTTTTAATTAAACAATCATCAGTTTTATTAACAATTAAATCCAGTTATAATTTATAAGAGTTGATTTTATAATTTTCTTTTATAGTTTAAGAATTTGTATGTATCAATTCTTTATCCAACGTGTTTGCTATTTACTCCATCTATTTTCAAAAGAGATATTTTTAAAATATAGACTTAACTTAACTTTACATTTATATTTATTTTTAATAACAATTTATAAATTTAAGAAGTATATTTGAGTTTATTGAATTATAATTATTGTTAAAATATCAAACAAAATAATGTGTTTATAACCAAGTTTTAGTTTTAATGTGTGCAAAGCAAAGAAAAACATTAATTTAAAAACAGGACTATAAATTAATTCAATAGCATTGATAAAGTACCCTGGACACTATATATAACGATGATTATATCATTGACCAAGATTTACAGTTTAATCATTTACACTAGTATTGTCATAACCCATGTTTAATTTCAAAAATACGCATGTGTTGATTGTAGATGGCAAAATCTCAGTCGATATTTCAGTCCCTTATTAAGTTTATAACAAAGGCAAATGAAAATATGGTACACTAGTGTTTCCATTACCTTTTAGTGAACTCTCATTATCAAAAAGCATTAGCTAGTTAGTCGCTATCTCAGCCGCAATTATCTCTTACAGCTTTTGACAAAAAAAAAATTGGATGGAAGGGTTTTGATCAGTGATACTGATCTATTATAATAAGTTGAACTCTGAAGTCCTAAGATATTTGTCAGATTCAACCCAATCATCGATCCATGACAATGACCAAACTCCTTGCTAATGTATCTGTTACTGTGTTACACCAAGAATAGTTTGTCATTGCACATTTGTGGACAGAACCAGTCGTTACGTCAAGCCAAGGAAACAACATCTAACCATTTTCTATATTATTAAGTAACTTCAGCCATAGATTTTCAAAATATTTCGATAGGCCAGTTAGTATTTTGGCTTTGTCTTTTTACTTATGAGGTTATTTTGCAATTTTTTATTTTCTCCTTGATTTGAATAATTGGTTGATTCGCTGGCCGACACACGAGGGTGTGTTATGGATAGGCCTATACATTTTGAGTATCTAATCCGTTTTGGTTTGCACATTTCAAGTATTAAGTATTCCAGGTAAATGTTAGAGGATTTGTTTACTACATCACATATTTCTGGCTCAAGTTCCGTTTTGATAATTTTAGGTTTGGTTTGGATAGTAAAATTAAAAATTGAAAAATTTAGTTTCTGTTTGATTTCGGTTTCAATTTGATTATTTTAAAAAATTCAGATAAATTATCAAATAATTAAAATAATTTAGATAAAAATAATCAGATATTGAATATTCAGATAAAATAACATGATATTTTAGATAATTATGGATAGTTTGAATATTTTTTAATAATCATTTGTAATACTTTTAAACACTTTTAATAAATTTTTAAATATTATATATATTGTTTATGTTATATGTATATAATTAATATTTTTATATATTTGGATATTTGTTTAGTTTTTGGTTCAGTTCTATTTTATTTAAATTATTTTAGATATAGAAATACAGAGATTGTTCGGATATCTGAGGATTTCGTTCCTATACTGATTTTGGGCATTTGATTTAGTTCCGGTTGAATTTTCGGTTTTGGATTTCTTTGCGGAGGCTTAATCATGGATATAGTGAGAGGTGGCTCTCTCTTTGCTTTTTTAAATGATGGCAATAGACAAGGATTTACCACGTGGCATTTTATTCGGATGTGCTTCTTAGACCATCCACATAGTCAATTGAAAATATGATACACAAGTGTTTTCTTATCTATTAGTGAACTCTGATTGTGCATTGGCTCGTCATCATTGTTTATAGAAGAAAATAATGGATATACTTATTTAGAGTTGAAAGAGTTTTGAGTGATATTGGTCGATGACGTGACCATGACCATGACCATGGCCAAACTCCTTACTCATGTATACGTTACACCTAGAACAGTTTGTCATGATGCACATTTGAGGACATGCGAGACAAGAAAACGAGAAGGTAGAAGAAGAATTTAACTCATTGACGAAAAAATCACAAAAGAAAAGGGTATTTATCACAACTTAGATTACAAAATAAGAAAAGGATCAAGCCGTCTGGCTCTTCTTAAGTCGCCTTTCGGTTGACTTTCAGGTAGGGAAGAGCACCGATCACATTGTCATAGTCACTCCGGTTCACTTCGTGCTGCATTACATCATAATACAGAACATAGTTAAACATGTAAGAAAGAAGAGGGAATAGAACAGAGCAGCGAGGTTGCTAACGAACAAAGCCCCAAAAAGAACAAGTAAATCATGAACTTGTTATATATTAAGAACACTCAGATCATGAAACTGATGTCATGCAATAGAGTTCTCCCTAAATCACATTTGTCCTGATGGAAACCAAAGTAGTGTCCACTCAAGGAAAGCTACTCACAGCTAGCTTGAAACACACAAGAATGCAATTTACACACACAAAACTATATACCCTTCAAGACATGTAGAATCAACAGTGAAGATAAACGAGAAATAAAACTAATGTTAAAAGAAGAAAAACAAACCATTTTGGAAAGACGGAGCTTCCTCTTGTTGTTCTTCTTAGCTAACAAGTGCTGCTTCCCGGATCTCCTCCTCACTATCTTCCCCCTACCCGTCACCCTGAATCGCTTCGCTGAGGCCTACCAACAACACTCATTTTCATTCAAACAAGGACTAACAACACCAAACAAGCAAAAAGTTCAATACTTTTTGAGCTAACATGAAGTTAGGAGGGAAGTAAATTACCTTGTGGGTCTTCATCTTGTAGCCCTTATGAGCGAAAACGGTAAGAGTCTGAAGCCTTTGAGTATTCTGAGAGACAACAGTTGAAATCTTCTGACGGAAAACAGCTCGAAGCCCAGAAATGCAGTGAGTTGAGGCAAGACTCCACGTGTTGAACCGAGCGAATTGAACGGAGGAAGCGTGAGTGGGAACCTTTGGAGAAGAGCGTAAAGGAGAGAAGCTAAGGTTAACGGAAGCCATGGAGAGAGACGCCATTAGAAGAGTTTGTGCTCTCGGCGACTTTTAAATCTTTTTTTGCCTCAGTAACTACTCTGATTCTGAGAAGAAGATAAGCTTTCGTCTTTGCCCCAGAGAGATAAGAGTGAACGGATATGAGAGGAATACAACGAATTGCGGATTATACGGTTTAGGATAATGTGTAAACCGGAATCGCCAGATTTTGTAGCTAAACCAACAATCCCTAGAGTTTTCGGCTACTTTTAGTTTAAAGCGTTTTAGACGATTAGAGAATTTGGGTCGAAAACACTGTAAGACAAATCTCACAAACCGTTCTTATCGTTTTTTCAGTGAATGTAAATTTGTATTTAACTAACATCTATTAATAATTTAAATTCATCTTTATTTCCAGAGTTTTGATGGAGAATTAGAAATATATAAACACTAGTAGTGAAGCACCCTGAAAAAAAAACTCATTTTGGTTGTTCTTTTGATATGTTTCATGATTGACATTATGAAGGGTTTTGGGATCTAGTCTTGTTATTCAATCTCTATTCAATGAACTCAACTCACTTGTGGAGACAAGATCTTCCAGACATCACATAAGATCCTCTGTTATGTCTCCTTCATAATTCCATTCCTACTGTTTCCTTGTGATTTAGGATTTGCCTATATGGCATGGCATCCAATGTCAACTTCATTATTCTCTCTTTAAAATAATAAAAGGACAGTTTGTTTTCTCCTCATACTGAAACATGAATCTCTTGTTCTACTTCTGTCTACTTTCATTAAGAAACATATATTTCGACACTTACATTCTTAAAATTGATTTTTCTGAGGATGTTTTAGAATATAAAAGAGTTTGACAAGTTGGACTCTGGAGATCTTAAATTCCATTGTTCTCCTCGACAACTCTTTTGCTAATTCTGGATTTGATTTCTTATTCAAACTGAGAGGAAAAAAAAAGGAACTCAATTTCACCATTTTATAGAGAAAAATCTAACAGGATGATTGAATCCCGTGAGATTCATTTCAGTGAAACTTGATAATGAATCATGGTCATTTAATCATCTACTATATGTTATCGCTCCCTAAATATAAAAGGAATATTGTATGAGATAATTTTGGATGATATTACAACTTGGTACAAATTAGATCCAATGACTTAATAAAAGAGGAATGGAAACATTGGAGAAGCATGGCATATGCAATAAGTAAATAGTGGTCACAATATAATCATGCTAAGCACATGAATGCTCATCATTTGGTCTTTGCTTATATACTTAACAACACCAAACGCCAAAAAGAGTGAAGAGTAATCTAACTAATATTTCACTTTCGGCATTTTAAATTTGTAATGGTTACAATTATTTTAGTAGATATTTCTTATATATATTTTAAAAACAGTAATCACTATATATATACATTACTTTGTTTTTATTTGAAGGCTTTACTTTGTTAGTAAATAGCTTCATTATTAATCTAACCCAAAATCCATGAATGCGGTTAGGTAAGCTTGTGGTTTAATCATACATTACTTAAACTTTATGTTACGTGTAATACTAATGAAATTAGTGTTTTTGGTTTTATTAATTTACTAAAACTTCCATTTTTACACCTATGTGACATTCAATTATTCTTTTCATAGAACTTTTAGAAATACGCATATATACTGGTTTGACCCAAATAAATAAATAAATTAAGACTCACATATTTCTACATATAATTATTTTTGTTTTAACTTTTAAATATTAGTCTGACTGATAGAGTAAAAGCTAGAGAAAATAAATTTGTCCAATAGTGAAGTGAGCAATTGTTGACAAAAAACAAGAAATTAGCAATTTATAATTAAAAAAAAAAGGAAGAAGAGAAAGCAGAATTGACAAATGAGAGAAAGTGAATTAGGTAAAAAGAAAGAAAAGAAAACCATTTCTTTCCACCTAAGAAGAGTAACAAGAAAGAAAAGAAAACCATTGCAAACAAATAATGGTGGAACCCTATGATGTTCAAAATAATAAAACCAGTCTAATTGTTACAAAAAAACAGTCTAATCACTTTGAAAATTATATTATTATTTTTTTGAACATAAACACATATAAAACTTTGAAAATTATATTGAACCCAATGTGTTTCACTATTTTCAAACGTTTAATAAATCATTTCAGAGGAAAAACTTGATTTTTGAATCTTATTTTTACCACGTTTCAGAAAATTTTAATAGTAGGTAAAATATATATGTGTCATAACAGTAACAATACCTATAAAAAATTCTTTTTAAAAAACCTACAAAAAACTAGTAGACTATTTAAGTATCCATATAAAACCAACTTTCTAGATTATTAATGTCACATTTTTGTTTCGAATACTCAGTCGAATGTCACATTTTGTCAAAGCAATTTGAAAAAGGTAACTGCTCTTTTTTTTGTTGTTGTTGCATAAGATACACTACACCAGAGACTACATTAGAAAAGACAGTTATATTAACACTTGCATAAGTAAATAACATCACTATCATCATACGATGTTATGTGTGTGGTCAATGATTTAAAACAATAAAAATCGAACATTTTCACTTTATTTAGGTAATAACCAACCCAGTCAGTTATTTTTACTCTTAAAAGAGTTTTTCAAATTCACTTTGATAAAAAAATCAAATTCACAAAATCTTCAAAACTGTTTTTTTTTTTCGGTGCTATTCCGGCGAGGAATGCTACATTTTGGGTTTATCCTCTAATCAGGTTCGGATCTGATTGTTTCTCACGATTTCCAGGTTCATGCTAATTTCTCCTGTTTACCGCATCAACATGAGAAACTCTAATATTTAGAATAGATTGGATTCAAAATTCTAACAAATCTGGTTTAGTCGACACTGTCAGTTCTTGTTTCCGTTTTTGACGTTTAGAGAGAGAGAGAGAGAAATTAATGAACGAAGAACAACTTAAGATTTGCAGAGAAAGTTATTTTAATTATTAAATTCTAAATAGTTTTTTGATCGATAAAACTTGTCTGCTTCACGAGAGACACGAGCCATGTTAACAAAAACAGACTCTTTTGGATTCTACCCGTTTCATTATAAACCCCAAAACAAAGTATTGTTTTCGAATCCAAATTTTCATTTTCCCTATAAATTTTCGCAAGTTTTCTTCTTATATTTTATCTCATATTGGTCAAAACATAAACTATATTTTAATCAGCAGGAGGGATCAAACGTAAAATCATCTGCATTATTGTTGTCATCTATTACTGCAAAAAAATTCACCGTTTAACTTAAAGAGTGGACACTGATTCTTCTATACACATGGTCATCTTTGTCTCTTCTTATTAGAAAACACATATGAATCTGCAAATCCAATTATAATATATAACTCATAGCAAAATTGTAATATATGTTTAACCAAAAAAATAAAAATTACTAATATATGTAACTCATACTATTTCTAAAATAAATTATTATAAATCTTAGTTAAGGAAACTTCTTTTTGTTAACTTTGATGGTTCTGATTTTGATAGAAAGAAGATGAAAGGTGGGTCTGTGAATGAAACTTGAAATCTTCATTAATTACTCCAACCCATCAGACCATGGCACACCCGTGACAATGACACTGAAAATTAGATCTTATTTGGTCTGATGTTTAAAAGTAATGTCTTTGATCCAAATCAAGAATATCTCTGTATATGTGAAAGTTCAATTAAACTACTACTAGTACTAGCTAGACCTGCCTTTCTCTCTCTCTCCCTCTCCTTTCTTGTTTGACACTTGATTTTATAGTCCTAGGCTCAACTTTTCTTATCTCTTTTCAATCCTAGGTCTCAAGCTGTTCTTGCTGTCTCTTTTTCATTTTCTTAGGGGACCCCTATCTATAGAACCTCCCTTTATATCAGTCAGTTTGTCCCAAGGACCAAAGCTTGTCTTTTCTTTCAATCTCAATGGCTTGATCTGTTTGGATTTGTGTTCTGTTTTGGTTTCTTGATGTAAACCCATCTCAAAAACACCTAGAGATCTCATCTTTTTGTTCTATTTTTGACTTGGATTGCTTTAAAGAGATTCTTGATCTGAGTCTCTGTTGTAAAGATGTATAATATTTTGTTTTCCTTTCTTTATCATCTTGGTTGTCTAAATATTCTCTCTGCTTTTCATCATGAGGTATCTTACTTTTTCTCCTGCCTTATTGCAGAATAAAAGGGCATTAGCTATTGAACCATATCAATGCAAGGTTGTATTTGTTAGCTTGAATGGAAGTATTATATGGTTCCAAGAAAGCAGCAATGGGGAAGCAGCAACAACAGTCGGTAACAGATACTACAAGACCGCCTCTTGTTCCAGCGGAGAAGAACAATGCAGTTGCTGCAACTCGCCGGTCTAGAACAATGGAAGTCAGTTCAAGATACAGATCATCAACTCCAACTAAAACAAGGAGATGTCCTTCACCTAATGTCACGAGGACTGTGTCTTCAACCTCTCAGTCCTTATCATCGAAAAGAGCTGTTTCAGCAGAAAGGAAACGCTCTTCAACGCCAACCACTCCCACTAATCCATCCACACCGGTTAGTGATGTATCTATAGACTTACCGGTTTCATCTAGGAGACTATCTACTGGTCGTTTACCTGAAGGCTTATGGCCTTCTACTATGAGAAGCCTCAGCGTTTCATTTCAGTCTGATTCAGTCTCAGTTCCTGTTAGTAAGAAGGAGAAACCAGTTGTTTCGATTGATAGGACACTGAGACCATCTTCCAATATCACGCAGAAGCAGAAGAGCGAGACAACAACAACGTCTGTGTGTAGAAAACAACATACGCCCGAGAGGAAAAGAAGTCCATTGAAGGGGAAGAATGTGCCTGCAGCTCAATCAGAGAATTCAAAACCTGTAGATGGTCCTCATAGTAGATTAATAGAACAGCATCGATGGCCTAGTAGAATTGGTGGAAAGACCATTTCAGATTCTATGAACAGAAGCTTGGATCTTGGTGATAAAGCAGTTAGAAGAATGTGTTTGCCTTTGTCTAAAATCTCTAAACCTTTGCAGAAGTCTTCTAGTGACACAGCGAGATTGTTATCCTCGTATGAAAGTAATGGATTAGTTATGTCCCCAACAAACTCAGAAGAAGACGGTAATAATACTTTAACATGGACATCTGAGTCATCTAGACACAGGCTTTTGTCTGCAAGTTCATTAGATAGGGCAACTTCAGCTAGAGTGCATCCCTTGTCTGCTCCTGGATCACGCACTGCTTCTCCTAGCAGATCCTCATTTTCATCATCATCCTCTAACTCTCGAGGTATGAGTCCCTTGAGAGGATTGAGTCCTTCAAGAGGCTCTGGTTTGAGATCGTCTACACCGCCACCTAGAGGTGTAAGTCCTTCCAGGGTAAGACAGACCAACATGTGCAGCACACAATCGAGTAGCACCACAACATCGGTTCTTAGTTTCATCGCTGATGTCAAGAAAGGAAAAAAAGCAAGTTACATAGAAGATGTTCATCAACTTCGCTTGCTTTATAATAGATATTCACAGTGGCGGTTCACAAATGCTAGAGCTGAGGGAGTAAGATATATTCAGAGGTTAATTGCTGAGGTAAAACTACTTCCATTATAATGTGACACTGTATTAAAGTGTATATAACAATCTTGAGGTTACAGGAAACTCTATACAATGTCTGGCATGCAACATCAGACTTGAGAGATCTTGTGACAACCCAAAGAATTTGCCTCCAGCAGATGAAGCTAGAAATCAAGCTTGATGATATCTTAAATAAGCAGGTACGTCTTCTCTCTCTGTCTCTCTCATGAGACAGAATCTGTGTTCATCAGATTATCATCCTCTTAGTGCTTCCCCGTATGTATCTTCACAGATGGTTTGCCTTGAAGATTGGGCCATACTTGAGAGAGAACATATCAGTTCTTTAGCTGGCGCCATTGCAGACTTGGAAGCAAACACTCTCCGCCTTCCACTAACCGGAGGAACAAAGGTATGTGGTTTACTTTTTGAAAACAAGTTGAAGATCAAGAATCTGCGTATTGATTTTGTAAAAGCTCTTGTGATCATCACAGGTGGACCTCAGATCTCTGAAGTTGGCTATGTCATCAGCTCTTGATGTAATGCATACTATGGGATCATCCATATTGTCTTTACACTCTCAGGTGAGACTGAATCCAAAGAAATCCAGCTTTCAACTATGTCCTCTCAAGTGCATGAACCTTTCCCTCTGTTGCAACTGCAGATGGAGGAGATGACTAGGCTTGTTTCAGATCTCGCCGTTATAGCTACAAAGGAGAATTTTATGCTTGGGAGATGTGAAGATATCTTGGCATCAACAGCAGTCATGGAGGTAGCAAATCAAACAAAAAAATCCAAGAGTCTATATTAATATGTTCCAACAAGTTAACCAAGTTTGTCATTTTTGTGAATCTAGATAGAAGAGAGTAGCCTCATGACTCATTTAATGCAAAAGAAGCAAGACGAAGAAGAGATGATGCAAAGTCTCCATTGTTGCCATTAAGCAAGTTTTAATGGCTATAAACAAAACACACTTGCAGTTTCCACGCCCAACACTTAACAAATGACTTGTAAATTGCTCCTTTTTGGCTGCCGTTTTCTTCAAATCACCATCCTTTCTCCATTTTGTCTTTTACTTGTCGGAAGAGGATGTGAAATAACTGGTTTAAAGAAAATCAATGCAGAAAATTTAGTTTAATATCTTTCATGTAAGCTCAGTTTTTTCTTCATTTTACGTAATCCGTATTATATAATTTCAGTTTGTTTAATGATCAGTAAGTATTAAAACTGTGAACAATATTCACTGTTTTGCTCTGGGGGAGAGTTTTGGCGATTACGGTAAACAGTTTCTCGTCTTCAACACGCAACCTCGTCAGCGCTGTCAAGGACCACGAATGGAGGTTTTGGAAGTCTCTGTCAAAAGAAATGCCAAAGACAATGAAAATTCTTACATTCCCTGGAAAAGAAACACGCGTTTACTACACTTATCCATGGCTTCCATCTAAGTGTTCGAACTGTGAAAAATGGGGACATAGTGAAAAAGCTTGTCTAGTTCAGAGGAAAACTGTCCAAGATGTTCCAAATGCAGAGACGGATACTCTATGGTTGGAAATTGACAGATAGATAGTAATCAGAAGGAGGTGAGGGGCTTGGAGACAGCTAACAATGATATAATCCAAGCAACATGAACAAAGGAGGTGATGGAGAAAATTGTAGAAACAGAGGAAGTGATGGAGAAAATAGTCAAAACAGGGGAGGATGGTTTGCAGGAAGAATCAGGATGGTCTTCACCTGCAAAATCTTGTCGATCACCAAATAGTAGCTCCAAGTTGGAATTTAGTCAAGGTTCTCTATACTGAGTACATAAGAGGAAGGAGAAATAATTGAACAGAGTGCGGAAGAAACTGACCAGAGTACTGAAACGGAACTTCCTCAAAACTCTTTACAATCAGCTAAGAGTTTAAATGTAGTGAAGCAACAAAGATGAAAGGAAGTGGTTATTCCCAGACAATCTCTTCCAAAAGGGTCAAAAGATAATCACAAGTCCTTGTCCGGTTTTACTGCTTAAAAAGCAAAGGAGAGTCCTGTGAATAGCCCCAAGTTAGAGTTACACCTTCCTTCAAGAGTGGGTAAGTCATCACATGCTCAATATTGTTGGAAGGAAGTGACGAGAGTTGTTTTGTTCATTTGTATATGCTTCGAACTCTCGGTCCAGGAGAGAAAGGAACTGTGGGAAGACCTGAAAGGACATAGAGATTCACCTATGTTCAGAGACAAGCCATGGCTTATATTTGGTGACTTCAATGAGACATTGGATATTGATGAACATTCAGGACATGAGGACAATCAGTTTCAGCTTAATGGAATGTGAGTTTTCCAAGCAGTTGTGAACTATTTGCTGGTCCATCTCGATGTTGATCTACCGATTCTTTTAGTTATCTTATCTTTCTGCATAAATAGGATGAGATCGAAGTTAACAATTTATATCAATTTGTTCATTATCTTTACAATGATACATTCTTAGCAAAAAAAGAAATAAATTTTTGATAAGAAACTAGATACGGTTACCTGAAACATGTTATGCTTGTTTCTTACGCAACACCCTCTCACGGTTCCATTTATTTCATAGCCAAATACTATTAAAAATCCCGTTCAGAATATAAAA
Organism: Sinapis alba; assembly: GCA_012274485.2. Classification (NCBI taxonomy): domain Eukaryota; kingdom Viridiplantae; phylum Streptophyta; class Magnoliopsida; order Brassicales; family Brassicaceae; genus Sinapis; species Sinapis alba. Next base: position 16,267 of record MU106350.1, on the reverse strand, counting down.
TCTCCATTATCTTATCTAATCCGTTCTTTTTAAATTTGGAAATAGAGAGAGAGATAACGAAAGTTAGTTAGTTAGATTTCAGATATATCAAAACATATAAGGAATAGCAAGATCTGATTTTATTTATTAAAAATTTGGCGTTTGAATTTACTAGTTCCCTTTTGAGTTATGAAAGCAAACATAAAATCCCCTATAAATAGCGATCATCAATACATAGAATGAACCACTCCAAACTAAAACGTCAATTACAAAAAAAAACAGATAACTTCTTCATGTCTCCCTCTGCCTCCGTCGTTGTTTCAAGTGTTTTATCCTCTCCTGTCGCCATGAGACAGAACCCCCTGAAACGCAAACGCGATGACGAGATCACTGTGCATGAACAAGATAACGACGTGCATGAACATACCAAACCGCGTCCACCGTCTTGGGAGGCTCTATGCGTTCTTGGTCCTTACATGGATCCCGAGACTCTCGCCGTCGCCTCTTGCGTCTCAACCACGTGGTTAGAGTGTTTCTCCTCGGAAGATCTATGGAAGGCTCTCTTAACCGCAAGGTCCTCACAACGCTCTTCTCCCTATGAGACCGTATTGAAAAACAACACGGAAAACATCTCGTGCAAACACCTTGTCTCCGCCGTTGAAACGGACGCCAAACGCCGCCGCAAAGATCAAGTAGCTGAACTCGTCAAGATATCCCTCTCTGATCTCAGCTTCATGGTACACGTGTCAACTAAAACAAAGAAAGCATCGGTTTACAAAAAGGGTAAAGATGTAGAGTTTGGTCCTAACGACAAGTTCCAGATCGAAGCCGACGTAAGCAACGCAGGGATCACTGCCGGGGAAGAAGACGTGAGGATGACATGGCAAGTCATGTACAAGGGAAAGTTCTTCACGATAGCTGATACTACAAGATCGTTGGACACGAAGTATGGGTGGTTCACCGATAATCTTGAGGACAAGTGTAACCGCAAGCTAGTAGGCGACGTCAAGCCTAGTTTTAACGGCCAAGTTCTTGAGAAGATTGGATTTTCGATAGTGGACTCAGATGGCTGGGGATCTCTGTTACTTGACGGGTTTTTGAGATATCTTCAGCGGTTTTTGTTAGAATAATTTTCTCAAAAATAGTCTCGAGTAGATCGGTATAGAACATGAAAATCTCCGTCGAGTAGATGGTTTAGCAAGTAGTCTAGAAGTTCTTTTAATGTTGTTATGGAGTTCATTGTATTAATGAAATTCAACATACTATAAATTTACCTTACTTTAAGGAATCAATATTTCATGAAACGTATACTAGTAGCAACGAAAAGAAGTGTTGGAACATGAATATTTTAAATCAAAATAAACGTTTTCATTGTGATTTTTTTTTTATTGTGATTTTCATCCAGCTGAACATCATGCAGTAATTAATAGGGTAGAAAGCTATCAGAGACTTATAAAGATAGTCCTCTCACCACCACCAATTAGTAACGCATCTCCGTTAAAACCCTTTTTCTATTTGTTGGTGCTAATCCGCTTCCTCTCTAGCTAGTCACATGTTTAACAAATCATGCAGTATGCCAAAGACCAAAGTATACTACAAACTTCAATGATCATAGATATCTTAACTCTAGTTTCCGGTTTCAGAGATCTGATTTCATAGCTTTCAAAAAAAAAAAAAAAAAGAGATCTGATTTCATTACCTTGAAGTACATGTCACTTAAGAACCATACCAATTAAGGAACAATTTCAAATCTCAAGGTTTAGTAAATTATAGTTTATTCGTGTTTGGATACCACTAAAATCGGTTTTATTATTTGCTAGATTCGGTTTAGCAGCGTCTATCAATGAAATTAGGGGTTTACCGGCCCGTTTTGATTGTGGTTTTGGTTTATACTAAATTAATCAAATTTTAACTATTAATGTATGTATTAATTAATAATTATAAAATGTTTATGTTCACATGTGCCGAAAAATTACCTAGTGCTAAATAATTTAGAGAAATAGCATACATATTTTATATTTTTTCTTTATTTTATATTTTGTAAAATGGTTTAATTTTTTTTTATTTTATACAATGACCAAATATTCATTAAATGGTTTAAAGATACATGTCTCAAAGATTAATTGATTAAAAATAAAATTTAGATTTAAGGTCTAGAACTCAAAATTTAGATTTAAGTATAAAACATAAAATAATAATAATTTAAATACATATTTATTTTTATTAAATATATTACGAATCAAGAATAGTTTTTTCTAACTATTTAATGAAGTTTACTTTGTCAAATTTTTAATGTGCTATTTTTTGATAATTTCTTATTTTTTGTGTGTTTTAATTGAATGCCAAATAAATTATTTACATTAATAATTTGGGGTAGTATTTCTTAATTTTATTTAGTTGACGTGGCCTCAAATCATTGGTTAAGAGCTTAACTTGGAAAAAAAAAGAGTCCTGAATTAAGAAAGAGAGAGAAGCATTTCACTCCTCCGTTTTATCTTCGCCCTTTCTCTCTTATCTCCTCCGGTAGAAGAACTATGGCTTCGACCACCGGTTTCACCAAGTCTTTACTATCTCCCTTCTCCCAACATGGTCACTCTCTCCCTCTCTTATCTACTGACTTTTGTATCTCTCTCTCTATCCATTTTAGGTTTTAAGTATAACATTTCGATTGAATTTTCTTGATTAAATTTGCAGGCTTTAATTCCCAGAGAGGAAGTAGTAGACAGAACAAGAGCGCGTCATGGCCAAATCAGCACAAGCCCAGAAGGTCTCTTAGTGTGAATGGGTTGTTCGGTGGTGGTAACAACAAAGATAATAATGCTGAGGATGGACAGTCAAAGGTTTAAGCTTTGTTTTAGAATACGACATGGCTTTGGTCGGAACTTATGGGTTCTGTGATTGTTTTATAGGCAGGAGGAATCTTTGGTAATATGCAGAATATGTATGAGACTGTCAAGAAAGCTCAAATGGTTGTTCAAGTTGAGGCTGTTCGTGTTCAAAAAGAGTTAGCTGCGTATGTTGTCTCTCTCTATCTCATTCATTTATCTAATAGTTAGATTCTTTCAAGTATCTGTGTTGTTGAGTTTTGTCTCCTGTTTTCCATCTAATCTCTCAGCGCAGAATTTGATGGTTATTGTGAAGGCGAGCTTGTCAAGGTTAGTAGTACTGCTAGTCTTGTCCCGCTAGATCAGTTCAAACAATACATGAGACTAGATTTTTCTTTTGTCCTAATCCATAAGATAAGAGACTTGTTGTTTTGTCATAATAGATCATTTTATAGACAAGAAATTAACTATTTGTCTATTACAAACCTTGTTTCAGGTTACGTTATCAGGTAACCAGCAACCAATCCGTACTGATATAACTGAGGCAGCAATGGAGTTAGGCTCAGAGGTTAGTAGTGACCACACCTCCTAACCTACCTTGTGTTAATCAGAATGGTTTGTCATGTTGTGTGTTTTCCCTTTTGGCAGAAACTTTCACTGTTGGTCACAGAGGCCTACAAGGACGCACATGCAAAGAGTGTCGTGGTAAAGCAATCACAGACCCTTTTTTTTTTTAAATCACAATGCAAATAAAGTATATGTCTCTCTTCATCTCTTCTAATTTGAGATATTTCTTGATATTTTCACAGGCTATGAAGGAAAGAATGAGTGACCTTGCGCAGAGCTTAGGCATGCCGCCAGGCCTCAGCGAAGGAATGAAGTAAGAAACTGTTTTTGTTTGTCACATTCAGGTGTGAGATTTTCCCTATTTATCAGTCAGGCAGAGATGCAAAGACCTTGTATACTATACTCTTTATGGAATCAGATATTTGTACTCTCGGCAGTTATATTAATTACCCTGACTAGTATGATCTATAATTTCAACGCAGTTCCTCCTACTGTATCGAAATACATTCCTCGACTAATACTTTGAAATATTACATCCGTGGGTTGTGTAATGAACCGAGTGAGTGAGTGAGTGTATGCGGGTTTTGCTGGGAGCCTTTTCTCTTCTGGGTGTAGTAACGAAGATCTTGGAAGCTCTTTTCCAGCCAAGAACCATCTTAAAAGAGTGAGGGCACGCTCTGGTTAACGTACCATGAGAAAAAGATGTTAAAAATTTATACTTAGCATTGTTCATATTTGCCAAACGACAAATCACAAACAAAGCAATGACTCATTTAGAAAGCTATCAATACTATTGGCATAAAATATATCAACTCAATAAAATACCTTACAGAAACACAAAATATTTACAAAAGGAATACAATAAATGAATATAAAAATGTATATAATATTGTATTTTTATTGGTTGAAATATGATTAATTATATAAGTAATGATATTTTTATTTTGAAATATACAAAATTAAATATTTTTTAATATATATATGCACAAACCTATAACGACAACTAAAATAAAAACATAATGGGTACCATACAACAAACTGAAAGAAAATTTTTACTCTGGGCTTTGCTTCTCTCTTTCCACCTCATTTCACTTTTTTATTTGCACATTTTTACTCTATTAGGCCATGTTTATTGGCGGGTTCTTAGGTTGGGGTTCTTAGCGTAATATAAGAACCGTTTCTTAACTTTAACTAAAAATAAGTTAAGAGACGGTTCTTAAATCTCTTATTTAAGAGCCGTCTCTTAACTTTTTTTAGTTAAAGTTAAGAAACGGTTCTTAAATTACGCTAAGAACCCCGCCTAAGAACCCACCAATAAACATGCCCTTAGATACCAGTCACAGCTAAGTGTCTGGGAAATTCAGTAGACTTTAAAAATAGTGATGTCTCCTCATGGTCTTAAATACCAACATACATCTTTTTTTTGTTACATGAAAATCTTTTCCTTACTAAGAATGCTTGTCTGTCTTTGGATTGTTCAGAATCAATCGACTTTAAAACAGACAATTAAGGGGAAAGAAACACCAAGTTTATTCGGATATCACATGTGGCCAAGTCGCTTGCCCAACTAATAAGATCTTGGTAGCTCTTTGCCAGCCAAGAAATATTTTAAAAGAATCAGTGCACTCTGCGGTTTGAACAATGGCACCTCGTGGCCCGCTCCTCTTACCGTCACAAAGGTAAGCCCCTCATATACTTCTGTTCTTCCTCCTACCTGGTTTGCGCCTTAAAACATCACTAGCTAGCCCTATATTACTTGGAAAAAATGTGTATATATATGTAATGAGGTCATATGCATATACCTGGTTCCCGGAGTACCAAGGGTACCAACGAGTTTTTACTGGAAGATTGAGTTTGCTGAGCGAAAACCGAGTCGCTGTCACTGGGATCACCGAGTCTGTATCACCGCTGCATCACCATGCATGTGATTGATGTGGATTAATGACTAAATGACTTATTAGTGTGATCACATTCTTAAACAAAGTGTACCTATAGACCCATATCCTTAGACCAGCCTCCATGAGTTCTTTGTATATTGGCAACATCGAATTGTCAGACGGTCTCCAATTCCAGTTGTTATACACAGTGTCACTGCATTGTTTGGGAAGAACAAAAAAATATGTTTTGACTTCTTTTTCTAAGAAAAATATGTTTGACTTAGTTCCAATAAAACTACAGTTGAATTTTTGTATATTTTTGACCCTTGATTCATTGTTCTTGATTAGTAATGATAAAGTTAAGATACCTGCAAGCGGTCCATTTATAAGGAATGGTTGTCTGGTTTGCATGCAAAGCTCGCTGTACATCAGGGCGGTTATAGTATATATCAGCGTAGCTCTGGGTACAAGGGTCATACTCTGTAGTCTGTCTAGCTAGCACGGCTTTGGGCATTTGCTTCAGCCGTACACACTTGGGTGTGTAGATGCTGTACTGATCGATTTCACCAAAGTCTGCAGCAGCATTGTAAATTGCGGAGTTGCACTCTTTGGAGACACTGTCTGCCGTGAAATTGCAGTTTCTGAGGATGAGGTTGTAGGTTGTGTCAGAGATCATCGCGTGAGACCACCAATATGTTATGGTCCCTAACTTGTCGTTGTTTTTGTCCATGTCTGGATTTCCAACCTTGAAAGAGGAGATTATTCATTTTGTTATTACTAAGTTGGACTAATAGTTTTCCACTTTGACAAAAAAGTAAAATAAATCTTAGATTTACCATGAATCCTTTGAGATTGATGGTTGGTTTATTGAAGGCTTTGTTGTAATCATTAATCTTTTTGGCAAGCTGAGGACCATAATGCCCTGTAAATTAGACATTAAATTAAATGATGTAAGGGATTTTAATAACCAAGCTCTAGTACAATTAAGGACTTTGGAGCCGAATCTACTATAAAAAGAGAACTGTAATAATCAAATTTGTTTCATTCATAGAATTATCTTGGTTTGTATTTTATTTGAACAAGATTAATTAAAAACCATTCAGAAAATAATTTGAACTGCTGGAAGAGTGTTTATATGGCGACATACCAGCGTAGCTTTCACCAGCAATGTAGAAATCTCTATATTGATACTGAGGAAATCTTGACATCCATTTAATAAGAAATATCAGGTTTTCCTGAGCTGCAACATGCAATTATTTAATCAATTTCAGTCAACAAAATTATCAAAGCTGAGTTTTTTTACATCTATTAATGCTGGATTGTAACTAACAAACCTTCTAGCCAGTGCCGTCCCTAAAGCAATATGAAAAGTGTGGCCTTTAGATATTTTTAGAACATTGAATATTTTATTATAAAATTATTTTAATATATATATATATATATGTATATATATATATATATTGCGTGGTTTATATGTATATATCTTGTCTTGTATTAAAAAATGATTTAGTGCTATTTAAAATAGGTTTTTGAAAATAAAAAGAATAATTTTTGAATTTCTTACAAGAAGACACTAAAAAGTATAAATGACTATTGCAATTTTGAAGGAAAAACATTAAAAATATTAGTGAAAAATATATACACTAACCAAGTTTTGGATCACTTACATGGGAAATAATGAACCATCTATTTATGATCATTTAGTTTATTAAATTGTTATTTTGTGGCTGATGACAATCACAAATACATGCTAATAAAAAACGTTGTGTAGCTAGTCTCCCTTAATTCCACACGGAACGATTAAATTGGTTTACATAATTAATTAAATGAAAATTGAAACTTGATCTAAACCCAAATGAAAACCGTAGCCAAACCCGATTGAAAACTATGTGATAGATACTAAGTAAATAAAATTAATATGACCTGTACGTTCGTCTCCGAGCTCTTTGAAATCGGAGCTTGTGTTAGTGTATGAAAATCCAACTCCAACGGGGGATTCCAGAAACAAAAGGTTTGCCTCTGTTATTACACATCTACAAATGTTATATATAATGAATAGAAACATATGTAGATACAATTAATTTTGATAGTTGGAGTTGTGTAACGAAGCAAACTTGATTGATTAATAATATAAAGAGAATATATCGAAAAGAAATTAGTGAGTACCTATGTTCCAAGAAAAACTGTTGAGATAGAGATTTGAACCTCTGTTGATCCGAAATGGTCCAATTTCCTCTGTAGCTCCATAAGCAATAGACGAGCAACCAGGTCCTGTATATTTAGTTACCTATGTTTTCAGTTAATGAACATATACAAAATGATTGCTACGTTTTCTCATATTTTTTTTGTCAATACATGCATTATATAGATTTAAATGTGGGACAACTTCAACAAGTCTAACATGAACACTCATGCAAAATCCCTTACAATTTTTTATTTTTTTTGTAACTGTCTCTTACAAAGTTTCTTATATGTAAATCAAAGAAAAAGGTCATACAACATAAATTAAATTAGAAAAGGTTATATTTTTCTTATATTCCTAATTAAAAAACAAATTGCGTTGAGCCTTTGATACATGCATGTTCTTGTCATTCTTACCAAATCTTAAAAGGAGAAAAAAATAAAGTGGTGAGAGGGTTAGAGATAGAAAGCTACAATAGATGTATATCCAATCTTTACTTTGTTCTATCTTGTTCGTCATTCTTACAAAATGTTAAAAGGAGAAAAAAATAAAGTGATAAGAGGGTTAGAGATATAAAGCTACAATAGATGTATATCCAATCTTTACTTTGCTCTATCTTGTGGTCGTGACACTGGATATGTATATGTAATCAGGATCTTCGATCTGATAACCATACTTTCAACTTCTGCCGGCTTTTGTTTATATAGTTATAGTAAGAAAAAAATAATATTTCAGTAATTAAAGAAATAAATTATGTTTCTTTCTTATATTTAAATTTTCTTTTCCCAAACTTTAATTTTGACATGTGACTTAATATATTTCTAGATTTAGTAAGAAGTGTCGGTCCTGATAAAAATGAGGATAGAAGCCATGTTCGTACACTCACTAGGGGTTACTCGGGTTAGGCATAGCACCTTATAAAAATTTTGGAGATTAATCAAGGATAAATCAAAAATTAGTTTTAAGATTTTTATATAGTATTAAGTTTCGATAAGTTTTTTTTTTGGTTTCTAAGTTAAAACCCTTATAAATTATTATATCTTACTGAAACTCTTGAGATAGAATCTTTTTCTAACGTCCTTTTTCGAAATAATGATATATGTAACAACTGTTTATCTCGAAAAAAATCATTATACTCTTTTCAAGATAATGTTTTTTCTAGCAGTTTTGATAAAATTGAAATTTTTTTGGACCATCAATAATTGATATGATTCTACCACTTTTCTTATCAGATTAATTGGTCAGAGTATGAATTTACTTTGATATTATGTTAAGTTTTCTAAACTTCCAACTTAAAATTAAGTGGAGCAGTCTTAGTTCATCATATATTTACTTAATTCCCATCAAAACTTTTGATGTGACATTTTTTTTCCAACATTTCTTTATCATTTTAGAATGATATCACTTTAAATTGAAACAATGATAAACTCGAATTTAATAGGATTCTATATTAAATATGTGTAGTTAATCGTTATTAACGTTTGGTCTAGTTGCCAGTGTCCTGCCTAATGTCACACATAATATCTGTTCGAGGGAAGGAATGGCAATTTTTTTTGGATGTTAGGCTTAATTAAATATGAAATGACAAAAAGATATTCTCGTTTTCAACCTTTTAAGATCTGCGAATTTTACAATCCTTTTTCCTCTCTTTTTCTTCCTTATGATCTCAGTGCTTTTTCTTGTGAATTTAAACCTAAACTTAACATATCTATAACCTAATATGTGAATTTGAACTTCAATTTACAAAACAATGGACTTCCTTCGAGTAATTGACCGAACAAAGTCAAATCGTCACGGTATGTCGCTGTTGCAGATAATTTGCGTTGATTAAATGTTAAACATATAAATAGAAAGCAGTTCTGACCAAACCTTGAAACTTCTATCTCTAATAAGGCTGCTTGAAAACTATTACCCTTAGATCAAAATAGTAGTTTTTTAATAGGCCACTATTGTTCATATTTTTCCTTTATACTATTTTTTCTTTTTTTGCTATTTAAAGGCTGTCTTTTTTTTTTTTGAAACACAAAGGCTGTCTACAATTTGCTTTAGTTTTGTTTATGAGTTTGCCGCGAAAAAAGATAGTGGATTAATGCTTTTATGTCGTTGTCATGCGCATGATCTGAATGAAGAGGATATGTTGACATGAGTGAGTGAGTATATTCCAATATTCCTTCTGGTCTTATTTAGTGAGAACAGTGGACTTCTGCTGAAAGATAATTGAATGTTTCCTTTGTTTGTTTATAACAAAAATTGCATGTTTCACTTATCAGAGTCATATTGGGTTGTTGATGTTGTTTTGGTGGACATGGATTTGCTTTAATCACAATTAAAAATTGTGATACGGCATAAAGTAGTTGCATTCTTATATAGTTTACTTTTAATTAATTTAATTAAGAATAGTCATGATTATTAGATTTGGCGCCTTCAGCTTTTAGTAGACCAAAAGATTTAGGATTAATATGTTTGTGTTGAGAAGATTACAATTGACTACTTATAATAGAATACAAGCCATAACTATATGTATTGATATAGTGACAGATTCTATATATTTTAGCAAAAGTATCTACATAATTATTTTATTAACATTTATATAATCGATTGTAATATAGTAGTTTTAAACTTCCAGGATCGTAATCGTATCATCATCCGATTCACAAGCAATTTATGGGTGATGCAAAGTAAGATATAACAAATCTAATAAAATCATCTGTTCATTCTTTTAAAATAACAAATGAGTAGTTCACATTAAGGTAGTTATCACAGAGAAGATATAACACCAATATATGAAGATATACTAGAGATCCATGCATGTGTATGTTATATATATATATGAATGGAGAGCATGGAGACATAAAAAAAAAGAATCTAACCTCCATTGAGCCAAAGAAGAAGTGGTTTGCTGTGAGGGGAAGAAGATGACTCAGTGAGCCAGTAAAAGAGTGATCGACCGTGTGACTCATTCACTGTCACATAACCCGAAAACTGTGAGAATCCTACTTTTGGTTGCCCTGGAAGTGCTTCGATCTTGTCCTCCTCTTGCTCTCTTGATGATGATGATGATAATGGTGATGATGACAGCACTAGTAGGAAAAGGAACAAATGTGTTCTTGCCATTTCTCCTGTATCCTTTCCTTCAATGGTATTTCTTAGACCAATAGAATGGAATAAGACGTGTTACCCCAACACATGGCATAAATATATATACTAACATACACATCCCACACACACACATGTAAGTGTGTAATATATATATATATATATATGTGTGTGTGTGTATATGTATGTGTATACTTGTGTTATGTGTGGGAGAGACATAAGGAAAAATGGATGGGATTCGGAGGCTCTCATGCAATGTGTTTGCTGAATCATCCATTGCACAATGTGGGTCACTCTCTCTCCCTCTTTGGAGAAATAAAATTAGGTATAGTAGTGTAACATTTTAATCAGTTTACAAGTTTTATAATTTCAGATAAACCAAATTAAATCACGCGTCGTCTTTAATTCAATATAATTGTTTAATCGTATACTCCAGCATTTGCTGCGAGAAAAAGATAAATAAATTATAAGCTTGATCATGTAGAATTAAGAAAATATTTTGGATGTAAAAATATATATTTCTTCAGCAATTAGATATATATTAAGAAACACAAAAAAAACTTAATGGCCATTGAGCTGATAATTTTAAATAATGAAAATATTATAATATAACAGTAGTGGTTTTTATTTAATTAACAATTATTGTATTGTTGCGATTGGGTCATCCTCACTAATATTTACTAAAAGAATATTTTGAATTATTCCCTTTAGCTCTTATTTTGGTAAAAACTATTCTAGTGTTTTAATGTAAAATTTGGAAAATAACTAAAATTTAGTAGCTAACTCGTTAAAATTTGTGAATAGATGACTAGTTTTTACAAGACATAAAAAAATCCACTAAAACAATTAGTCCGAATCTTTAAATACTAGATGGTTGCCACATAACACAATGTGATCTATATAGTATAAATCATAAGGTTTTATATATTATATATGAAAGTTTATAAGTATCTATCATACATACATAATAACCTTATACTTTACATGTGTAAAATTTATAAATGTTTAGAAAAATTTAAAAATCATTTATAAAGGAGATAAATAAATAATAAGAGATTATAAATGTATTCATAATTATTTATAAACGTAACATGTTTATAACAGTTATCGTAATCTTAATAATATCAAGTCTCTGTAACTATTTCTGGAGTTGGAACTTGAAGGTAAACCGCATATAGTCATTGATTTAGCCGTTGACGTGGCCCAGTATTTCTTCGACCATCAAAAAATATGATTTAATTAATCCCTTGATATTATGATAACACTAATAGTTATGTCATGAGATATTATTTTACAAAAATATTTGACTTAAGTATATTTCTAGGCCAACTGTTAATATGTCAACAAATTATCCTGTATTAAAAAACTGATTTTTTGTTCAAAAAATGTATGATTTGATTCCAAAAATGTATATTAAGGGAATGATAATATTTGTAGAAGAAGAAATTAAATCCAACACAGATTGAATTTTATAATTACTTTGCTAACTGGGAAGATTTCATTACATATTTACAGGACCAGATTTGACAACGAATCTTGTCCAAGACCACCTAATCTCTTTATAAAAAAGAAACCCATCTAGGACCAAACATAACTGGGAAGAAAAAATGGCGTCTTTGATTCCCATTTTGCCCCTAGTATTTCTCTTATTTGCAACATTCTACCACCTTGGTGAGGCCAGAACATTCATGGTGGGAGGATCATCTCCCGGATGGAGCGTACCAGATCAAGCCAACAACACTCTCAAACATTGGGCTGAGTCCCGTAGATTCCGAGTCGGAGACATCCTCGGTATAGATTTATCATTCTTTGTTCAAACCGATTTTGTTTACATAGTTTTCATTGAGTTTTTATATAGTCAAAAGAAACATCTTAATAAACCAACCACGAACACGAATATTGAAAAAAAAAATTTGTAGTAACATTTATTTTTGCATGTGACAGAGTTTAAGTTCAATAGCAAGAACGATTCGGTGTTAGAAGTGACAGAAGAAAATTACAAAAACTGCAGCACAGATAAACCAATGAAAGATTACAAAGCGGAACCCGCCATGGTGACACTTAACGTCTCAGGACCACACTACTTCATCAGTGGAGCTCCCGGTAATTGCCTTAAAGATGAGAAGTTGATCATTGTGGTTCAGTCAACTGAACACCCCATGCCCAGCGCTGCTCCACCAACTCCTTCAAAATCACCTGCTTCCCCGCAAGCTCAAGCTCCAGCACCAGCTCCGAGCACTGCCGTTGGGTTGGTTGCAGGAAATGGCATCTTCTGGGCCATTGTTGCTATCACTGGGCTTGCTTGGGCTTAAGGATCTCTTTTTTTAAAAAAAAAGAGAGAGTTGAACTTGAAGCTGAAATCTTCCTTATGCAACCAAAATCTATGTTTGAGAAAATAATGTCTGAGTTTAAATGTCATCTTTAGCATTTACTAATAATTTATTTGCAATAGTTTTTTCTTCTTGTCCCGACCGTGGTGATTGTCCATCAAAATCTAGATATTCATGATCTGAGTTCATTTTTAACACCACTAACGGTGCATCACTACTCGCTATATAATATTTTATTTACCGATTGAAATTTTGTTACATGGTTAATGAAGTCCGATCTTGGTGTTGGTGTGAGACAGTTTTGTGGCTGTTCCATTTTTACATCCTCCATCTCCCTGGATGAGAGAGGCCCATAATGAAGCCCATGTATCGACTGTAGTCAGATATATTTTTAAAAATAATATTATACATTAGGATGAGAGTGGAAAAGACAGCAGAGAAAGCGAGTGGACCCGACCCGACCCGACCCGACCAGGACAGCAAGAAGAAGAAAGTCAATACTTAGACAGAAGAGAAAACACCCTTCACTTTCTTCCTTCTCTCTGTAACTAACTCTAAGCTCCCTCTTTTTCATCTTCCTCCCGATCTCACTTACCTTCAACACGAAGCTGATTCAAATTTGTCAAAGTAGAACAGATTAGTGGGATTCATGAGTTGAATCTTAGAGAAGAGTATGTTTGATTGTGGCAACACCAATGGAGTCAAATCTCAAGTAATCAGTGGCCATCGCGAGAAGTTTGTCAGGTTTGTACTCTTCCTCTTCTTCTTCTGCTATGAATCTCAGTTTATCATTTTGAGTTTTCTTTTTTCTTGAACAGGTTTGATAGTAATATGGACTCAAGGAGTTCTGAAGCAGCAGGTCTAAACAAATGCACATTAAACATACAAAGACCAAAACGTTTTACTCAAGCTACCAAAACATCATCTGGATCTTTCAAGAAAGGTTTCAGAAAAGGATCCGAGGGGCTTTGGTCTATAGGTAGATCCATAGGACTCGGCGTTTCCCGTGCTGTCTTTCCAGAAGATCTCAAAGTTTCAGAGAAGAAGATATTTGATCCACAAGACAAGTTTCTTTTGCTCTGCAACAAGCTCTTTGTAGCTTCTTGTATCCTAGCTGTATCCGTGGACCCGCTCTTCTTGTTTCTTCCTTTCATCAATGATAAAGCTAAATGCGTTGGTATAGACCGGAAGCTAGCGATTGTAACAACCACGTTGAGGACTGTTATTGATTCGTTTTATCTCTTTCACATGGCTTTAAGGTTTAGAACAGCTTATGTTGCTCCTTCTTCACGTGTTTTTGGTCGTGGAGAACTTGTGATAGACCCTGCGCAGATAGCTAAGCGATATCTCCAGCAGTATTTCATCATTGATTTGCTCTCTGTACTTCCTGTTCCACAGGTTGGTATAACAACAACAACAACCTTGTCTCAGTTACTTTGTTTATGTTTACTTCATACATGCTTTTCAGATTACAGTATGGAGATTCCTCTACAGTTCTAGAGGTGCCAATGTTCTGGCAACAAAACAAGCACTTAGATACATCGTGTTAGTCCAATACATTCCGCGGTTTCTTCGTATGTATCCTTTAAGTTCAGAGCTGAAAAGAACCGCAGGAGTATTTGCTGAAACTGCTTGGGCTGGTGCAGCTTACTACTTGCTTCTTTACATGCTTGCAAGTCATGTAAGTAAACCTCATTACATCTTGTTTCTTTACAAGTCATACGTTTTTCATAAAGAGTTTTTGTGTAAACGTAGATTGTTGGGGCGTTGTGGTATTTGCTTGCCTTAGAACGCAATAACGATTGCTGGAGTAAGGCTTGCAACGATAACGACAACTGTACGAGAAACTTCTTGTTTTGTGGTAACCAAAACATGGAAGGTTATGCTGCTTGGGACACTGGGAAAGACTCGTTTCTTCAGCTTCATTGTCCTTTCAATGTCACTGATGGTGAAGAGCCTCCGTTTGATTTTGGGATCTACTTGAGAGCTCTCTCCTCTGGCATTGTCTCATCTAAAAAGTTTGTCTCAAAGTACTTCTTCTGTTTATGGTGGGGTTTGCAAAATCTTAGGTAATACCATCAGCTTTAGTGTAGAGTCTCTTTACAGAATTACTTGAGAGCTCTCTCTCTCTCTCCTCTTGCAGTACGCTTGGGCAAGGGCTTGAAACTAGCACATACCCTGGAGAGGTTATATTCTCCATAACACTTGCTATTGCTGGGCTTCTACTCTTTGCCCTCCTCATTGGAAAGATGCAGGTAACAAAGAGCTTGTTTGGTTTTGATGTAACAAATGTAAATTGATCTGTGACAAAAATATGTGGACAGACTTATCTTCAATCGCTTACTATCCGATTAGAAGAAATGCGAGTCAAAAGACGTGACTCAGAACAGTGGATGCATCATCGAATGCTTCCACCTGAACTAAGGGAACGTGTTAGAAGATATGACCAGTACAAGTGGTTGGAGACGCGTGGAGTTGATGAAGAGAATCTTGTTTCCAACCTCCCAAAGGATCTTAGAAGAGACATCAAACGTCATCTCTGTCTTGCCTTAGTCCGAAGAGTATGTCTTAACTTTCACTTCATCAATATCATCATCTTGAATTCTCATTTTCTTTTTTTTTTTTAATGTAAAAAAGGTTCCATTGTTTGAGAACATGGATGAGAGGCTGCTAGATGCAATCTGTGAGCGGCTCAAGCCATGTCTATACACTGACAAGTCTTTCTTGGTCCGTGAGGGAGACCCTGTGAACGAGATGCTCTTCATAATCCGTGGTCGGCTCGAGAGTGTAACAACAGATGGTGGAAGAAGCGGATTCTACAACCGTAGTTTACTTAAAGAAGGAGATTTCTGCGGCGACGAGCTCTTGACATGGGCCCTAGACCCCAAATCAGGTTCTAACCTACCGTCCTCAACAAGAACCGTCAAGGCCTTAACCGAAGTAGAAGCTTTCGCTTTGATAGCTGATGAGCTTAAGTTTGTGGCGAGTCAGTTCAGGAGACTACATAGCAGACAAGTGCAACACACTTTCAGATTCTATTCACAGCAATGGAGGACTTGGGCCGCTTGCTTTATCCAAGCTGCGTGGCGACGGTACACAAAGAGGAAGAAACTGGAGCAACTTAGAAAAGAAGAGGAGCTAGAAGAAGAGTCTGCTGCAAGGCTTATTGCAGGAGGTAGTTCTTATAGCATCAGAGCGACGTTCTTGGCTTCAAAGTTTGCAGCTAATGCACTTCGTAGTGTTCACAAGAACCGATCTGCGAAGTTGGCTTTGTTACAACCAACTAAAGAGTTGTTGAAAGTTCAGAAACCTCCAGAACCAGACTTCTCTGCTGATTGCTGAGAGGATGTCTGACACTAACTTGTACACAATCTCAAAGAAGTTATGTTTTTTTTTGGTCCTTAAAGATAC